>PISX010009418.1:0-75663 GCA_004024625.1 Mellivora capensis
GGGGGTTAAGAAAAGAATAAATGAAACAAGATGGGATAGGGAGGGAGACAAACCATAAGACACTCTTAATCTCATAAAACAAACTGAGGGTTGCTGGGGGGTGGGTTGGGAGAGGGGGGTGGGGTAATGGACATTGGGGAGGGTATGTGCTATGGTGAGTGCTGTGAAGTGTGTAAACCTGGTGATTCACAGTCATGTACCCCTGGGGCTAATACTACATTATATGTTTATTTAAAAATTTTTTAAAAAGAATATCTCCTTATATTTGTGATGATGCTTCTCCCCTTCTGCTTCTGGCTGGCCCTGCCTGAAAGCTCGCCACGAAGTTATGTTCAGTCACAGCAGCGACAACCCTCCTGGTTAGCAAAGCTGCTTTCTCTTCCTGGTTCCTATTGTTCTCTCTGTAAATCCCTGTGGTGTGGGCCTGTTACCAGCCTCACCCTCAGACCTCACTCTTTGAACCATTCCAGCTCTCTGAGGAAGCCATTGGTCTCCCATTTCCTCCCACAACACACAACAAAACACAGCAAGAGCAATAAACCAGCACACCCACAGTCTCCTGCCACCACCAGGTCCTCAGTGCCTGGCAGGGCCACCCATTGCGCTGAGGACACCGCCTCACAACCTCCTGTCCTCCCCCCAACCCCCACCCCCAAACAACCGGTGCCTTGCAGGCGACCTGCCTTCCCACTTTCACTTTGGGCTTAGCCTCTGGGGAATGTTCCTTTTGTGCCAACTCAGCAGATGCATTTCCACGAGATCTTTTGTATTTGACCCGACGTTCTCGTTGTTCCAGTTTGGAAAGGGGGTTCCGGGCATCTGGCTTGCCACACGGCTTGAAAGAGAGAAGGCTTTCTGACACTTCCATAAAACACTTTTCTGCTTTAATTCCCTGGAGCTGGATATTTGCTTGTAAGAAGCCTGGCTGATGGGAAAGAGACTCCTTCTCCAAGGCTTCTGGGGGCTCTTTCTCCTGCAGGTGACCCTGGGACAGACGTGAGGGCAGACTTTATCGAAGGAGCCAGGATTTGGAGGCTCACATCCCTTCCCCTGGCTCTGCACCTCTCAGGACTGGATTGGAGGGCAGTGCAGACCGGGCGGGGCCTCATCGGAGCAGCAGGGGATTTTGGATGAACCGTATGTTCCCTATGGGCAGGGTTGAGCCAGTGGCATGCTGCTGTGTCCGATAGACATAAATTCGGGTCTAAGTGCTGTTTAACCACCCAGCCAGAGAGAGTTTGCTTTGGCTTAGTTCTGGGCAGAGGATGGTACCCCTTGCCCTCTGTACCTTTGGCCTCTGGGCCTTGGAACTGCTGCTTCCTTGATTTCTTTCATTTCCTTTTCTTTCTTTCTTTTTAAAAGATTTTATTTATTTATTTATTTGTCGGAGAGGGAGAGAGAGAGAGAATGCACAAGTAGGGGAAGCAGCAGGCACAGGGAGAAACGGGCTCCCCACTGAGAAGGAAGCCCAAGGCAGGACTTGATCCAGAGACCCTGGGGTCTTGAGCTGAGCTGAAAGCAGACGCTTAACCCACGGAGCCACCCAGGACACCAGCACACCCAGGTGTCCTGCCTCTGTTTTGATTTGTGTCTGCTCTGTTTCTGAGGGCAAATGCCAGCTCTTAAATCAGGTGTTTGGGGATTTCAGGAAATAGCATTTCAGAAACATTCTGGATACCAACTTCGTTTGATCAAGAAGGACATGAACAATGATTGTTTACTGTTTCCTTAATTTCATTCGAAAGGAAGTGTTTAGCGCACACAAAGGCGTAGTCTCGGAGTAGGAAGGCTTGAGTGACTTCAGCTGGAGGACAAATCCCTTCCCTGGGTTTTGTCTGATTTCACTTTAGACCAAAGGTTTCTTTGTCCTGGGCCTTCAGATCAGGCTTGGGGAGTGCTGGTTTATTTCATGGGGTGTTTCCAGGCCTACCCCCTTCTTTTGCCCTCTGGGGGACTGGCTACGCTGTTGCCGCGGCTGGTGACACTGGCAGTATGTACCCAGGACCTCCCTCACCCCAAACTCTTCATCTTCTGCACCCCCTAGCGGAGGATGGCCAGCCTCTCTCCAGCCTGCCCCATTCCTGGCTGTTCTGGGGGTTGGATGGCGGGCAGGGGAGCAAGGTGGAAACCTTGTCACTTTTACTGCATGGATGGCTGACTGAGGCAGGGGTTGTGACCTCTCTGGCCATCAGCTTCCTTGTAAGGCAAAGGGAAAGGGCTGGGGGGAATCTCTTGGGGCCACGGTCTGTCCCCCCAGCCCTCCCCAGGCATGGAGAACTCAACCTTTCCCGAGGCTACCTGGGAAGTGCTGGCTCAGACCTGTCTAGCCAGAGCCCCTGGGCCTGCAGCAGCCATGGCCTGCTCTTCCCTCAGAGCAGTTCCCATGGGAATCTTGGACCGTCTGTCCAGAGGCGTCCAAGCTTCTAACCGCAGCTTTCCCTACCAGGGTTTTTGCTCTAGAAGCAAACAGGGAAAACATGTCATTACCCAAGAGAATCATTGCTCAGAGAAGGCCTGGCTAAGAACTTGAGTCTCCCAGTGGTGTTGAGTGGCTTCTTGTTTTTGTTTTTGTACTGACCAAGAAGGGGCATTATAAAAACAGACCAACCAACCAGAATGAAACCCAACAAAATCTCTTGTTTCTTACCAGGTGCTAAACAGAGCTGAAATCCAAATTTATGTCTGCATGGGGTGTTGGGAAGCTGCTGCCTCAGCCTCTTCCATGGAGGGCTCAGATTCCATCCAAAAAGGTCCACAGTCCCTGCCCCCACCGTGAGTTCTGCTCCTGTCATGTAAGCCCTTGACTTGGTGCCTGGGGCTTTCTGGTCCGGTAGTAACGCCTCACAGTTCTGTAGCACTTCATGAGCAGCACAGCGTACAACTGCATACGTCTGAAGGGCCTGGCCTCAGGAACATTCAGTCACCTGCCCAAGGTCAGTCACCTGCCCAAGGTCACAGAGCTTGGACTCAGACCCAAGCCTCCGAATCCCAAGTCTATTATTTTTCTCCCACACATGACCCATGCATTTACTAGTTCATTGGTTTATTAATTAATTCAATCAACATTTTCTTTATTTATTTGACAGAGAGAGAGAAAGAGAGACAGAGATCACAAGGAGGCAGAGAGGCAGGCAGAGAGAGGGGGGCGGGGAGCAGGCTGCCTGCTGAGCAGAGAGCCCCGACGTGGGGCTCGATCCCAGGACCCTGAGATCATGACCTGAACTGAAGGCAGAGGCTTAACCCACTGAGCCACCCGGGCGCCTCCCAATCAACATTTTCAAAGGCCTAGCATGTAGGTTCACAGTCCAGTGGGAAAGACAGACACATAAATGACAGTGACAATACAGTTTTGCGCTCAGTGTCCAGGACAGCAAAAGGAAACATCCGCCAGTCGAGCTGTCTTGTAGTTAGGGAAGATGTGTGTCAGTGAGCAGTGAGAAGAACGGGAGATGGGTGCAAAAGGAGACGTGTGCGCAAGCAATCCTGTGCGCAGAGATGGGCACCACCTGTGAGGGGAAGGGGGCGTCCCTGAGGGGCAGGCATTGGAACCAAGGCTGTCATTGGAAGAAAGACAGTGCTCATCAAGACAGGGCAGCCGAGATGGCAGACCTGCAGACCCCAGGAGAAAGAGGTGCTGCTGGGTGCCTGGCTGGCTCAGTTAGTTGTTAAGCATCTGCCTTCTGCTCAGGTCATGATCCCAGGGTCATGGGATCAAGTCCTGATTCAGGCTTCCTGCTTTGTGGTTCTCCCTCTCCTACTCCCCCTGCTTGTGTTCCCTCTCCTCTGCGTCTCTCTCTGTCAGATTAAATAATTAATAATTAAATTAATTAAATAATTAAATAAATAAAAAAAAAAAAAAAGAGGCTGCTGCTGGAGGTGGTCACCGGCTCGGACTTCGGGACAAGCTTATGTCTGACAAATCTGGAGGGGTCACAAGAGTCAATGTGAGGCAGGGCACATTTTTAACTTTTTGAAGTACATTCTTTACTCAAGTATAACATGCACATGGAGAAGTACACAAGTAATTACTGAACATACAGCTCAATGAATATTCACAATGAGAATGCCCCAGGGTAGCACACCCAGCTCACCGGAGACAACCTAAAGACCCAAGATAGGACTCCGGCCCCCCAGGCTCCCCCTCCCAGGCCCTTACCAGTTACAATCTCCTACTGAGAGTAATCCTCATTCTGATTTGTAACAGCCTGTGCCAGCTTCACCAGGTGTGGTACTTTGTGTAAACTCCGGTATGTACTCTTTCGTATCTGGAATTTTCTAGTCAACATCTATGTTTGGTTAGTAGGAACGAAGTTGCTAAGGGCATTCTTCCTGCCCACCCAGATCTCGTTGATGGAAAAGACAGGCATTTCATTTGGGTCTTTACTTAAACATGGGATTTCTGGGTCCTACTATAGGTTGGGAATAGGCTTAGTTTTACTACCAAATGTAGACTGTGTCCCATCTTTTTCAGCAGAGGTAGGGAGCTGGGGACAGGGGGCTATATTAGTCAAGGGTGCTTTCATTTGCTCTCAAGCACCAAAAATACAGCTTTGATCAATTAGGGCAGGTGAAGGGGGGATGTTTCTTGGTCATTGAGTAAAGCAGGGGTCCAGAATTGGGCCACCTATTAGAATGAGGCCAATTTAGGGGCTTGTGGGCTGTGGCTAATGGATGAGTGCATATAATCTTTCATTTCTCATGGCTTTATCCTCACCTATTGACAACAGGCTTTCTCTGTGTGGCGGAGAACATGGTTGCTAGCAGTCACTGGTTTCTCAGTGACAGATTAGTGACACCAGAGAAGAAGACTTCTCTCCCTCACTTCACCATAACCGAATTTCAAGGAAGGCTCTGGTCAGTCAACCGTTGTCCAATCACTGAAGTCACCAGAATGGAGGTGATATGGATAGACGTGAATCCAGGAGGTCCCAAGGATTGGGGTCCAGTAAACCACATCACAGGAAAGGGAGGAAAAGTACCCCCTCGCGACCAGTGCATAGAAGACAAACAGGGGGGTGCCTGGGTGGTTCAGTGGGTTAAGCCTTTGCTTTGGGCTCAGGTCATGATCCCAGGGTCCTGGGATGGAGTACCCCATTGGGCTCTCTGCTTCGTAGGGAGCCTCCTTCCTCCTCTTTCTCTACCCGCCTCTCTGATCTCTCTCTATCTAATAAATAAATAAAATCTTAAAAAAAAAAAAAAAAGAAGAAGAAGACAAATAGGGAAAGGATGCCAAGCAGATGAAATGAAACATGTTCACTAGACTGTGGAAGGCAAAGTCCATCCGAACTCTACCTAGAGCCAGGTGTTTCACTAGGGGATAGACACACATTATGAAATCTGATTGTCAAAAACAGCTTGTAGGGGGCACCTGGGGGGCTCAATTGGTTAAGTGGCTGCCTTCGGCTCAGGTCATGATCCTAAGGTCCTGGGATCGAGTCCTGAATCGGGTTCCTTGCTCAGTGGGGAGCCTGCTCCCCTCTCTGCCTCTGCCTGCCACTCTGTCTGCCTGTGTGCTCTCTCTCTCTGACAAATAAATAAAAATCTTAAAATTTAAAAAAAAAAACTTGTAGTGTAGATGCTATTATATCCATTTTAATTGATGAGGGAACTTAAAGTTTACTTCCGGAGTGAGAAGCCCCATTATTTGATCATGCTCTTTGGTGCTCGAACTGACCAGAATACCAGGAGAAATTCTTACCCCAAATCATGTCAGCTCCCCCTTTTTTTTCCCAGCTGGATGAATGTGAGTAAAAAGCAGTAATTTAAAAATTTATTCCTTCTTTTATAGCTATGGGAATTGCTATAATCAGTGATTCCTTGAGCCCGGATGGAAAAAGCCCAGGACGGTGGTGATGACTGGAGCATAGTACTCTCTGGAAGGACCACAGAGCAGGGCAGGAGAGTGCAGTCCCAAGTGGTGGGGAGAAGTATCGCATCTCAGCCAACTTTATCACTTTTATCTGGGAATCTGGTATTTATCTGTTACGTTCAGCAAGTCTACATTTATTGACGATGTATGTGAATCTAACACTGTACTAAGGCTGCGAGATAAAAGGGTGCCATTGCCCAGGAGGCTCACAGCCACCAGGGAGGAGAGACAAGTAAGCCATGACCACACACCACTCAGTGCTGTGGAGGGACATACCAGGCTTGAGGAAGCTAACACAGCAGGCAGGGAAAGCCCCACAGAGAAGGAAGCACATCAGCTGAATCTGTAACAATAGGTAGAAGTATTATGATGTTGTAATTTACTTGAAAATATCCATGATAGCCATTGTGATTCGTTAATTGATACTACATACTTTTTTTCTTTTTAAGATTTTATTTATTTAGTGAGAGAGAACATGAGAGGGGAGAAGGTCAGAGGGAGAACCAGACTCCCTGTGGATCTGGGAGCCCGATGTAGGACTCGATCCCGGGACTCCAGGATGATGAACTGAGCCGAAGACAGTTGCTCAACCAACTGAGCCACCCAGGTGCCCGGATACTGCATTCTAAGGGGTGGTCAGTTACTCTGATCAGAGATTCATGCTCCAGATCACTTAATCAGCAAGGTCTCAATATAAGTCAGGGCCTAGAGCTCCAACTTCCTTATTCCAAAGGAAACCAAAAGCTTTTTTTAAGTTAGGATAGTGAATGCCAAGAACTGCTTTGAGTGGGGGAAATTTTTGCCACCTTAATTAGCGTAGGGGATGCTACAAATGGTCTCTCATTGATGAAATTAGTGGTAGTTAATATGTGTGAATTCAATATGCACTGGCTACAGTATTTTAGACACCTTTCCTACCTCATCACAACCAGGTATAAAAATCCACTGAAGACATTAGTCTATACCCTTAGTTTGGGTGCCCGAAGCTAATACTCAAATGATTGGACTGGAGGATTCTGATGGCATCACAAAGCTGATAGGATCCTGCTCCTAGAATGTTGACACAAATGGTTGTCAGATCATCTAAAAAGTCGCTGGAGTTCACCACCCAGAAGAACTCTATGCTTGGTTTTGTACTTGACTGCTAACGAATGTTTGCGAAAGGGGCCCTTGGGTGGTGCCGTCGGTTGAGCACGTGACTCGTGATCTCCCCTCAGGTCTGGATCTCAGGGTCATGAGTTCAAGCCCCACACTGGGCTCCACACTGGTGAAAAGCTATCTCCACATGTGGCAGAATTTGGTGCTGAAAACTGTTTGCATCATAATATAGTGTGCATGTGTGGTTTGGGTACTACCTTTCCCTGCCAAAAGACTGACCACGACCTAATTGATGTAGGTCGATTTACAACAAGTTCAACCAGATAGTAATGAAGCAATGAAGTGCTCTCTGGGTGGGAGAGCACTAGGGCCCAAGACACAGGGAAGTTCTCAGGGACTTGGAAATAGGTGGATGCCCCTGAGGTACATGGTGCCGGGCAAGGATAATGAGAATGTTTCTCTCCTGGAACTTCTGTGCTCAGTTATTGAGTTGGGATTTCATCCCTCACATTAGTGATGTTGAAAACGTGCCCAAGGATGACCCACAGTGGAATCATCTGGGAGGGACGGGGCCTAGGTTCCACTCTTAAAAATAAGCTCCCCAGGCAATCTCTGCCTCCCCCCCACCCACCCACCCCCTGCCCACCCCACCAGAGTGTAAGAATATAGAAAGCCAGTGCTAGGGTGCTCAGCAGTGGGATGACTGGGTATGTGACTGGGTGGTGGTGAACCAGAGCCATCATCAGCAGGGGGTTTGACTGGAGACTCCGCTACTGGTCAGGAGGTTTTGGTGACAGTTCAGATGATGGTTCTAGAAGCAGGGAGTTGGTTTAAAGAGCCACCGGTAGCCAGCCTGAGTGACTGAGTGACCAGAAGGCCGGTTTGAGGGAGCTGGCTGGGCTTATGATGACTGACAGATGTCTGGCTGGGGGACAGGGTGGAGAGTGATAGGAGCAAGCCTTTCTCAGGCTGCTGTTGGCTGTCCTTTTGGTCTAGAGTACGCAGATGGAAGCTCGCTTGCAGTTCTGCCGCTCCCTGGGCCGGCTGGGCTGCTACCCCACGGCCCGCGCCAAACCAACCAAATTGAGCCCCCTCAGCAACCCCCCACCCCGTCCCCCCCCTCCCCCGCCCTGCTGGCAGCTGCTCTGCTCCTGCGGGTTGCTCAGTCCCTGCCCGTGTCATGCCTGGTCCACAACAAATTCTAGAAAGCACGGCTCAGTTGAGAACAGCATTATTTGATAATATTCATGTAATGAGCAAACATATCCTTCACCATCACCTGCATTTAGTTCCTTTTAAATAAAATAAAAATAATCCAAAAAGTGGATTATGTGGAAGAAACAACCGGGCTGTTTCCCTCTGGTCACTGTTGCCCCAAATCCCTGCCAGATGGTCAAGCAGAGAAGCTCAGGTTTCAGCAAATTACAGAACCTCATTAGGACTCTAGTTCATGTTTTGAGATGCCATAGGCCTTTATATGAGGTGATGCTGATTTCTTAAACTTGTATGACAACATAATGAATGCATGTTAGTGAAGTGTCCAATGAAATGTGAAACAATCAGTGAATTCTTTGCATATTTTATTTTTCTTTTTTTGATTTCCAACTCACACACATCTGGCATATTTTACATCTTTGCAATAAAACATGGTTACAATAGCTTAAGGAATTTATATATCCAAAATATTTCACCATGATCTCAAGATGAAATGAACTTGTCTTCCAGATGTTCAGTATCCTCCCAATTCTAAGCTACAAACTCAAGATATTGCTTACAGCCTGGTGATGAATAACTTAATCATTACGCTGATCCCCCAGAATTTCAGAATATCATAAATACAAACAACAATGAGGAAGGAATTCAGTGCTAAAACTTACTAATACAAGGTGGATGACAAATAAGTAATCACGTCAATAAATAATGATATGTTTCTGGTGCAAAGTGCCAATACAAAGAACCCATTATCTTGTTGCATCTTTTTAAATAAATGACTGCAAGTGAGTATAAATTCTGAGAAAATTACATTCCTGGAACATGCCTCATAGCCCTACCGACACAATATGTACATCTATGACGATACAGCCACCAAATATACAAAGAAGAAACATGAATAAAGTGTATATACCCCTGGGTGTATAACTTGATCAGTACAAGGTCTGGAAAATCATTTGATACCCATCATTTTATATCATAAAAGATGAAGTGCCTTAGGCTAAGAATGTGGCTTTAGGTGAGAATTGCACAAGAACCTAAAAGAATAACCTCAGTTATTGTTATAATAAAGCCCGACTCGTTATTAAAGAAACTAAGCTATTTGAGAACCAAGGAAGAAAAAACCCCAAAAAACAAAACAAAAACAAAACAAAAAACAGAACCAAAAATAGTTAGCATCAGATTCTCCTCCCCTAATGTACACACACTAAGCCAGCAGGATGACTCTGGAAGAGATGTCCAGGAGTTGGGAAGTCATTACTATGGAACTAATGATCGTGACTCCTATTTATACAATAAAAACCAAGACCTCATCCCTAAGCCCCCTTTCTGCTGTGTCTTCAAATTATGAAGGGTAGGGCTGAATTTTCTTTGTATAAAGTAGCAAAAATGGCAAATAATGGCTTAGTATCCAAATGCTTTATGAGCAAATTTCACTTAGAAGGGATGAATTTAGATTAAAAAGTGCAAACCATATTTGGTGAGAATGTCAAAAATTACTGATTGAGCCCAAATTCAACCCTTTCATACAAGCTGTGTCCTTGGACAGATCTTTCTGTTTCATAGTGTGAATGCACCTGTTCCATCAAGACATCAGGATTAAAGAACATGCAAGTTGTAACTCCACAATAAAATTAAGAAACGTTTTGTTCTTTATACAAGGTTTTACTTTTACAAAAGTATCCCTTTAAATAAGATGCATCTGATGTACAAAGTATCAAACGTGTTTTTTTTTTTTTTCTCAGCTTGAAAAGAGGCTGGAAATGGGATGCAGGTTAGGTTCAAAGCTTAAACTTTGTAACAACTGGACACAAGGTTCCTCAGAATTGTCAAAAGTCTCTTGTGACGCATCCTACTACCTTTTCTCAATAAACAACAATATATGAAATAATTACCAAAACATCTCCTAATTCATATAATTTACATGATATAAGCTTGCTTGGTAGCAGCTGGTGTTCAGTCGTGAAAAAACACACAAAGGAAAATGGCTGCTGACTACAATGTACAGCTATTGCTGGGTGTGATGGAATGTACAAATGGAGGTCGATGTAGACGAGTTTTTTTCCACCAGAGATATTGCCTTTCCATGCAGCACTTGTGCTCTCAGCTTTGACTTGGCATTTTGGTTCTTCATTTGTCTTCAGTATCTGTTCTGATGCTCATAATGCCACCGGTTAAAATCTATATTAAAAGCTACAATGCTACCAGAAGCCATGCCAGTGATCAGCGTCCTGGAAGAGCAGAGACGGTCGTTAAGAGTGAGGTGAGCTCCCTGGTGGGGTTGATCCTTTCTACTAGACCCTATCACCATCTCTGAGTTCCCCTTGGGTCTTAGTTTTGGGGCCATCGACACGGGATTACAATTTATTCCTGGTTCTCTCTGGAGAACTTGAATCGATCCTGCTCAGACCCAGACTGCCAGACTGAGCGTTGTTTAGTTTTGGATCAGACAGCTCACCAGATAAGTATTTTTCGGGGAAGCAGCCGCAATGTGTGTATATCACTTCCGCGCATGTGCTTCTGCTCTAACATATCAGGGACAGTGTAAGACACAAAAATAACTGAAATTAGGGATGAGATTAACATAGAAATAGAAACTTGACCAGTGTCTTTCTTCACTCCTCTTTGGAGACACCGACCCTCTCTCCTGATGCCTAGTGAATAAGGCCTCTCTTGCCCTCCTCACCCCTCCAGAAGTCAGTCACTTCCTTCTCCTGACATGCCTTCCCTCCCTCCCTCATATACAATTACTATGATTATTTGAGCTCCTAGGGGGTCAGTAATCTTAGTACCTGGTAGTGCTTACTCTATGATGATAGCGAATGTTTGCAGCATGAATACATGCGTGAGTAAGAATGTCAGGGAGAACACCGAAACTACTGAAAACACAACTGCAATTACTTTATTTCAAATACTTTAGAAACACTCAGGTATCCACACCTAATTACACAACAAAGCGCCCCCATTTACTCATGAACAGGGACTGCAGCATTTTGGAACACTGTTTCTTTTAAGTTTTCTTTAAAGACAGGCTAGGCTGCATATCAAAAATACCCCTTTCCCAAAGGGGTATTGTATTTTCTTGATGACTTCAGTACCATTTTACTAGATTGTGTAGGTGTTTTGTTAAGTTTGTGATATAGCCTTACTGTTTATAATATTTTGAAACCCGTATCTTTATAAAGAACATATAGTTTAAAAAAGTTGGTTAATAAGCTTTTCTTATTTCTGATAAATACACAGAAAAAAGAAGAAATTACATACCCCGTTAAGATTATAAAATTTAAAATTGTTTAAATCTAGAAATTTTAGACTTCATATTCCAAGTATCCTTTTCCCTTTACAGTAAACCCCAAGGTGAGTTTTAGGGACTAGTAAAATCCTGTTGCCAACCAAGGGAAATGGAAAATTTTATTAATTGCTTAACTCTCACATCAATTCTTTCAAAAAGAAAAAAAAAAATTGTAGTGTTTCAGGGAAATATATAAAGTGTAACAAAATAACATAAATGAGGAATATGTGCATAAGAAAGAAGTGGGGGGGAGGGGGGCGCCTGGGTGGCGCCTGGGTGGCTCAGTGGGTTAAAGCCTCTGCCTTCGGCTCAGGTCATGATCCCAGGGTCCTGGGATCGAGCCCCGCATCAGGCTCTCCACTCCGCAGGGAGCCTGCTTCCTCCTCTCTCTCTCTGCCTGCCTCTCTGCCTACTTGTGATCTCTGTATGTCAAATAAATAAATAAAATCTTAAAAAAAAAAAAAAGAAAGTGGGGGGAGGGATGGTTTCAGTAACAGGTGAGTGTTTGTAGCTTTTCACACAGAGGTCAGTTCCGGGGGCATTGCTAGCTACAAGCATGTCTCAAGCTGAAACACACCTGAGCAGAGAAGCTGAATCTCGTTTTCAGAATGGAAGCCGGGGGGCCTGTCTGAGACGGGGTGAGTATCTTAGAACAGAGACGTTGGTGGGAATAATTCTGTTTTGGGCAGTGTCTGCATATGCTGGTTCTTCCTCAGACCCACGTCTTCCTTTCTTTTTTCCGCCCACCACCCCTTCCGACTCTCTTCCTCTGTTTTCTTCTTACCAGAATCCTTTCTTATAGCACTTCCTCCTCTCCTCCACGTACCCTTTTCCGTACTAATCTTTCTTCCATCTGGGTGCTGGAATCTTATTCACAGCACCTTTCACCCTTGGTAGAATGTAAAGAACTTTCAGTGACAGTCCTGACATGATTACGTTTCTCCCTGATGGGGCTCACCTCTGGTCATGGGACAAGTCCATTGCTCTAATGCCAGCATCACATCCGGGGTAAATGTACAGCTGCTTGAAGTCACAGGCCTGCCAGACCTCCACCACACCGTTGTCGCCTCCGGTCACCAGGTTCTGGCCATCGCTACTCAGGAGAATGGCCTTGGGAAAAGGCAGAGAAACAACAATTTCTCTCAGTTTTTCCCAGATGGTCAATGCTCATTACTGAAAAGCCCTCGATCCAGTTCCCTCGTAATTATTATCTACTTTTAGCCATTTGTCCAAGTTGCCTGAAGTCCAGTCCACAAAATTTCCAATGTGGAATTCATCAGGGTTCTTACATAAACAAAGGGTCTTATTAAAACCAATTATGGTTACAAAATAACAGAGGTCCCAGAGAGAATATTATCAATCTAATTCAGGAAGAACTTGAGAATTAAGTAACATGATGTTTTGTTAAGTCCTGAACATTAACAATGTCAAGACTTTCAGAACAAATGGCAGAAGCATATTTCAAAACAGCTTCTAATAACGATAAAGCAACCATCACAATTCATTTCTGAGTGAACGGCAGTCTGGAACATGTAATTGTGGTCTGGGGCCCTAAAGGTAAGATTCTTTGACAATCAACTCACTTTTAATGTCAGGGGCTGCAGCACTGTTTATAAGGAGCCAAAGGAAAATCTCCTTAGGGGTCTGACCTCTAATCAAACAAAAGCTATCATCTTTAAAACCTAATTCACTGAGTTAACTACTTGGGATTAAATGCACTTTGGGTTTGTTCAAAGCACTCGTCTACATGAATTTTCATGCTTTTAAAACCAGCACACATTTGGGGCACCTGAGTGGCTCAGATGGCTAAGCTTCTGCCTTCAGCTCAGGTAGTGATCTCAGGGTAGCCCCTTCCTCCCTCCATCCCCTCACTCAGAGGGGAATCTGCTTCTCTCTCTCCTTCACCCCTCCACCCTGTCCATGCTCTTTCTCTCAAATAAATAAATAACATCTTAAAAAACAAACCGCACACATTTATTTATCTGGATACCTGAGAAATTCTATTATGAATTGTTTAATGTAAGAAGGTCGATCAATCTCGTGGCTTCAGTCCCTGTTTAGCACTGAATATGAAGATTTACCCTGGTTGAATCATTGATCTCCATCTGAGCCAGAAGTTTCCCGTTAATGCTGAAATTGCTGAATCGCCCTCGTTCATAGTATATGATACAGTGGCCTTCGCTAGAAACGGAAATCAAGCGCGGGAACAAGCAGTTTTCTGGTCCTTCAAGGGCTCGCAGCAAATCTCCAGTGATGGTGTGGACAAGGCAAGGGCCCTCTGCAGAAGGAAGAAATCCACGGCCACAGTCATTCGTGACAAGTCACATATGAGCACTCACTAACCCACAAACCCTACCTGGCTATGTACACTCTGATTTGTTGCAAGAAGGCAGAAAGGAAAAGAGGTAAGGCTGGCAGAAGCCAAGCACAGAGGGTATATTTAAACAGACCATAGATGCGACTGATGAACTGTTGAGCGCTACATCTGAAACTAATGATGTACTAAATGTTGGCTCATTGAATTAAACAAATATATTTATATATGAAAACAAACAACAACAATAACAACAACAAAACCCAGACTGAATCCAGGGAGCTGTTAACACACAGATCTCCCCAACTTTTTATCTAGGGAAATACTTGGTCTTTTCCTTCATGAGATAATATTCATAAAAAGGATACACCTCATAGATAATGTGACAAGAGAAGACTGTATGTCCCGAAGTTTTCGTTTTTAGTTTGTGTTTTTGGAAGTTTTCTTTTTTAGTTACGTTTCTCAAAAGTTTAGGAGAATGACCAAAACACCTGCTGATTTTCTTGAGTAACATCAAACTCCAGCATTGTACCATATAAATACATTGCTATCAAATGAATTTTACCTTCTCCATAATGCACACACAAAATGTAAAAGGCAAAATTAAGATACTGAATCAAGTAATTCAGACAACAGAAACACGTTTTGTCTGTAAATATTAACAGTGAGGCAAGAGTATAAAAGTAGGCTGGGGAGTGACTTATTTTGCTCTGATTTTCCCCCCCTCGGTAGAAATTGGGTTGATAAGAGAAAAATTTTACTACGCAAGTTGACAGAAATAACTGGTTCGTATGGTTTGGTATTACCCACCCGCCAACAAAACCACCTCACAAAGACAGTTAATGCATTCCATTTCTGTTCCAATTGACTCCAGTAGATACGTAGTTCACAAAACAAGTGGCATTATAAGACTAAATTTTTTCCTGATTACCAGAAGAAAATTCAGGAGAAAAAGAAAATAGCAATCACCTCTAATATCACCTATTGCCTTTAGAAAATACCATTTTTTCCCTATACCTACTATGTGTCTTTGTTTTCTTTTCCTTTTCACTTTACAGGATAGAATAATATTACACAGATTGTTGCTCTTTCCTTTTTTGATTAAAAAGACATTTATTGAAAATAGCCTATGTGTCCACAGGGTCATTTACTCTTAGATACAAAAGTGAAAAAACACAGTCTCTAACCTTCAGGCATTATATCCATTATTCTTGCCATTTCTCCTGAGCCCCAGGCTCCTTCCTGCCCCAGAGCCTCACCACGGAGAATTGGGCGTCTGATCCAGGATGGGAATCCGAGATTCCTGACTTCTCTTGAAACAACGCTTTTGTCCACAATAAGTCACCCCCCCCTCCAAGTAATCATGTTTCCTTTCCCACCAACCTCAATACAGCCCCGGGCCTTAGGAAGGAAGGGGCTCTGCAGGGAGGTGGGTCCAAGGTTATGTCTGAGAAGCAACCTGACACCCCCAGGACTCCCATTGCCTCACGGATACCTTCCCCCACCTTTTATATGTTCTTTTTAATGGCCGCATCGTAGGGATATGCTGCAGTTTAATTTACCAGTGTCCTGGCTAGAATGCTGGTGGCCACAAAGTACCACATAAAATTTTATGTATATTCCATATTAGTACTAGTAAATATTAATAAGAAAACAAAACAGTTACAAGGAACCCAAGGATTCCATTGTCTGTAGAGAGCCTCCCAAAGGCAATAAATCATAACTCACGGTTAGCTTGAGAAAACAGTACCGTTTTAAAAGACCTAAAATGAAGGAAATGCCTTCTGACCTTTAGCACCACTGATAACAAGTCCAAGTTCTGCACAGACAGAAACACAGACAACTTCATGGTCATGGCCTGTGAGGACAGCTCTGGGTGCAGGATAGTCACCTGCAAGGAAACAGGAGCAGTGGGTTAGTACAGACCGATGCCAGAAACGAAGGGCTACACCATTAAATCAGACATTTAAAAATCGTTAATGTTTATTAAGAGCATTTACTAGCTGTGTGACCATGAGCCAATGGCTTAACCTCTCTGCTGTTTTCTCACCTGTAAACTACTAACTACTGCAGTAACCCTACAACATGGGTCATTCAGGTGACCCGAGTAAGTTTACAGATATGTTGTTAACAACATCATGACACATAGCTGTCCTGCTTTTCCTATTGTTAAGAAACAGACACCAAACCTGCCACAGCATTTGTCTGCATTATCTCATTTAATTATGGCAAAGGTCACATGAGACAGGTACTGCTATTATCCCTATTTTAAAGCGTAGAAACCAAGGCTTTGCAAGGTTATTCAACCTGCACAAATTCATACAGCTGGCAAGTATTGGAATTGAACCCAGAACTATCTAATTTTAAAACTCATGCTCTTACCCATTTAAAAATGTTCCCTACAATCTCCAACAAAATAGGCTGAGGTGCTTTGATTTTGAGGGGAGAGGAAAGTAGTGAAGGAAAGAAGAGATGACCATCTTAAGTTTCCACTTGACTTAATATTAAATCGAAGCTAGCCAACAAGTCCAGCTCTGTTATATGACGTAAGCATTTTCACTGCCAAGTGCTTTCACAATCATTAAGTAAATGACTTTTAAGTGACAGGCATTCTTCTAAGCAGGCTCGGAGCTGGAAGTGTAAAGGGGTGTAAGGCATGACGTGGAACTCTTGCGAACCCATCAAACCACCATGGCCTTCCCCAGGCTTCCCGCTGGACAATGCCAAGTGTGAGGAAGCATAGATTATGTGCACAGAGATAGCAGGGATCAAAAGACCTCCGTATAAAGAGCATCAGAATGGCTGGTGAGTAACCTGCCCAAAGACAGTGTGAGAAGGATCAGCAAAGTTGAGAGGGCGGCATGCCCAACATTATCTTATTGGTCAGACCGTTTGGAGAAGCCCGTCTGGGAGAGAAATGAGGGGTCTCTACAGACTTGGGTGCAGACTTGTGAAGGAAAAGAAAACAATGGCAAGTCACAGAGGCACTGTGGAAGGTGAATGGGCTAATGGTGCCAACCTGTGTAGGGTTCTTGGTGGTTCCTTTGGTAGGTGGGAAAAGAAAGCCCAAAAGAAAGCCCGTGTTGGCCATCCTGGGTGTATGTGAGGACCTTTAAAAGACACTGCAGTGAAATTCTGCTGAAGGTGGGGTGATCAGAAAGGAGGATGTGAAACACTTAGTAACAGTACAGTTTGGACCTGACCCACCCAATGAAATTCAACAAATTATTTATCAATGCCTTGTTAATACCCCACTATTCTTGTAATACCCCACTATTTTCATTTTGCATTAACATCACGCTTATTAATGTCTTATGTTGCCTATTTCTGTTTTTATTTGTAAACAGTTCCAGCTGACTCATATTGTCTGACATTGGTTTATACGGATGTGCGGTTAAGTTGACTCTACAGTATCAGCTTAGCAAACGTGAGGAAGTAGTACACATAAATACGCCTCTGTGCATATTTACAAATAAATTTCATCTTCAATGGATTATTGACCATCACTTTTGCTCCTCGAAAAGGCATGTTGGAACTTGGTCTTGTAACTGCAACTCCCCCAGAATTCTTGGTATTCCTCAAACTAGGGACTGTGTACCCTGGACTCTGTGGATGTTTTCTTGGGAGTGAAAAGTTCCATGGAAAATTTTAAATTCCAGATTTATACTTTGATGATTTTCTAAACATATTTGTTAACCAATTCTTAAAGATGAGATCTCTCTTTGTTGTCAAAAATTTATGCTGTGGCGATTTAAAATTGACATGCTTTAAAAATGAAGATGAACTGGGGCACCTGGGTGGCTCAGTGGTTAAAGCCTCTGCCTTTGGCTCAGGTCATGATCCCAGCCAGGGTCCTGGGATCAAGCCCCGCATCGGGCTCTCTGCTCCGCAGGGAGCCTGCTTCCTCCTCTCTCTCTGCCTGCCTCTCCGCCTACTTGTGATCCCTGTCAAATAAATAAATAAAATCTTAAAAAAAAAATGAAGATGAACTAATTAATTCAGTGTTTCTCAAACTTGTTTATGGGGTCCAAGAATACATTCCTCAGAGTCAGAGAGTTTTTTGTGGGATGGGGGAGGTTAATGACTACTTTGTTCTCCTTAAAAGGGATCAATGTAATAGTGAAGTTTGAGGAACATTTTTGTACATTAATTTTCTTCCTCTAAGGTCACAAATTCTTTTTGCTTTGGTAGCTTCCACAAAGCTACCTGATCTTCCTTTGTTTTCAGAAATAAATATTTAAAAATCAGTTACATAACATGTTAAATATTAATAGCGTATGTGCAAAATTAAAAGAATAGAATAAATTCAGTTGTACGCACCTCCTAGTTTAAGAAATATAAAACATTGTCAGTAACTTCAGTGCTCTTTCTTATATATTGGACTTATGCCTTTATATACACACACACACACACACACACACACACACACGAGATTTTATTTATTTATTTGACAGAAAGAGAGGGACAGTGATCGAGGGAGAGAACACAAGCAGGGTGAGTGGGAAAGGGAGAAGCAGGCTTCCCGCCAAGCAAGGAGCCCGATGTGGGCTTGATCCCAGGACCCTGAGATCATGATCTGAGCTGAAGGCAGATGCTTAACAACTGAGTCACCCAGGCACCCCTATTTATACTTTTTTGAGAGAGAGAGTGAGAGTGTGCATGATGAGCTGTGGCTGGGAGAAGCAGAGGGAGAGGAGAGAGTGAATCTCACACAGGCTCCATATTCATCATGGAGGAGCCCGGGGCTCCATCTCATGACCTTGAGATCAGACCTGAGCTGAAACCAAAGTTAAGACGCTTAACCGACTGAGCCACCCAGGCGCCCCAGACATGTGCCTTTTTTAAAAAAAGTTCTGTATTTTTCTCTTTGTTCATTCTGCTTCACCTGGTCGTTGAGTTTGTGATCTTTTTAAATAGTGCTTGCTTGCTTGCATGCTAGCCTGTTTTTCCCTGTCAATTATATTCTGGATGGGGTGCCCCCCACTCCCAATTCTTGTCTCTCAGAGAGCCACCCTGTGCTTTGGGGTTGACACTGCTCTGAGCTGCCTCCTGGGCTGTGATGCCTGGGCCTCACTGTGGAGGCTGCAGGGGCGGGGACTGAATGTTCAGGGGCTGGTAACAGTGCCTGTCTCCTGGATAGCCCCTCCCTTGGCACCAATGTGACCCGCAGCACTGAGCAGCTGCAGGGGCGCTACAGTTCTATGCCCCACAGTAGCCGGAGGGAAGGCAATAATAGATCTGGGGAAATTCTGGGGGAAAAGAGCATAACTAAGACAACTCATCCTGCAAAGCACGCAATGCGCTTCCCTCTGGTTTGCCAATACCTCCTCCTTCAGACCCACGCATTTTCTGTCTCTGCAGGAATCACTCAGTTTTATGTGAGCTTTCCCAGATCTGTCAGTTTCCATTTTGCTTTGGGGCATCTCTCTGATGGAGTATGGGAGAGGAGGATAGCAGCCCGAGTGAGTGTGTCGTCTTCTTCTAAGTTTACATATATGGCTAGAATGTGTTTGAATATTGGCAAACTATCCATTTATATTGGTCAGCAGTCCTGGATTTGTTTGAAATGTATTTATAAAATTATGCTTCAAAGATGCCTTGCATTCCCTGGTAAAATGAGAATGAAGATTTCCTGTGTAATACCATCCTTAATTTTTCTAAGTGATTATTTTATGTTGGAGAGGCTGGTGAGCTGAAAAGTCCTGAAATTACATGCTTAATGAAATTTACATAAAGTAGAGTTGTCTAAACTTTTCCCTTATAGGCTACAGAAAAATGTAGAAAGCAATCTAGTTCTCTTGCAGGGAACTGAAAAACATGTATAAAACTCTTCCTTATGTATGTAATCTATTTTCTTTTAGGAAATAAGGTTTTCAAAGGCTTGCATATGATTTAGAAAGTTAAAAATTTTTTTTTCATTACAGTCTCCCCAGAGCATTTGAATGAACTGCAGAACTTAATTACTAGGGGCCATTGTTTAGGGCCCTGAAAACCAATGTTTCCCTGTTTAAACTAGAAGAAAGTAAATAACATGTTATTCAGGGGTTTCTGAGTTGGGAAACCTGCAGTAGGGGGAAAGCATATTTCCTGGCCAGGGACATTTCATTGCCAGGGACAGATGTCACACACCCCAACAATCATTCAAAATCTCGGGAATATTCTGTCACTGTCACATCACAATTGATGGATGTAGCTGGGGGTTAAAGGGCCTGTGCACAGGGAGGTGCAGGTGAGCCCTCCCCAGGACCACAGCGCTGTCACCCTTGTCCCCTTTCATCTCCTCGACACACGAGCTCTCCCTGTGATGGCATTACCACGTGTGATAGAGAACAAACACGCCCGATTTTGAGGTTGCTTAGAGCAAGCATTTGGATGCAAGCATTTGGAAAATGCAAAGCATTTTAGGCAAGGTCATTCCTGAGCTGAATGGGAAGCTTACTGGCATGGCCTTCCGTGTCCCCACCCCCAAGGTGTCTGTCGTGGATCTGATCTGCCGCCTGGAGAAAGCTGCTGAATATGATGACATCAAGAAGGTGGTAAAGTAGGCATCAGAGGGCCCCCTCAAGGGCATCCTGGGGTACACTGAGGACCAGGTTGTCTCCTGCGACTTCAACAGTGACACCCACTCCTCTACCTTCGATGCTGGGGCTGGCATTGCTCTCAATGACCACTTTGTCAAGCTCATTTCCTGGTATGACAATGAATTTGGCTACAGCAACCGGGTGGTGGACCTTATGGTCCACATGGCATCCAAGGAGTAAGAGCCCCCTGGACCACCAGCCAGAGCAAGAGGAAGATAGGGGCCCTCAGCTGCTGGGGAATCCCTGCCCCAACTTATCCCCCAAAACACTGAGAATCTCCCAACCTCCACTATTTCTATCCCAGACCCCCTGAAGAAGGGGAAGGGCTTGGGGAGCCCTACCTTGTCATGTACCATCAATAAAGTATACTGTACCCAGCCCCCCCCCCCAAAAGCAAGCATTTGGAGACTCCTAGTATAAAAGGCTTATTATAAACAGATTCCATCTCATTTTTAAGCAAAAGTCATTTCAATATTTTCAAAATGGATGGATGATGAAAACAGTACGAAGATATTAGATGTTGTTATTCACATGGCACTGACGAGAACTTTTTCAGTGAGATGATCTCCGCTTTTAGAGAAATGATCAAAGTAAAGATACTCATGGTTCTTATTATTATAAACCTTATTTGTGGGACTACTAATACGCAGGGGGAAGCTTTGGTCCTTCTGAATTAAGTGTTAAACAAAAACAGCCGAGTTTCTACAATCTGTGACCCTCAGCGCAGTTCTGCTGGAGTCAGAGGATGAACGTCTCGATGATGTATGACATTCAGATTTTATCTGCCACCTTTGTTAGCTCTCTGCAGAATCCCCATGGAAGGTATTTTCATTCATGTTTATACCTACATAAAAATAGGATAGCTTGAAATCCCCAAATACATATTTTAGTCAGTACTCCAATTTCAAGATTTATTTTAAAAAAACTGTTAGAAAATTGTTATGGTAGTTCAGAAGAATTGTGTCCGTGAGCAGTCCCTTACGGAGACTCTGTCCTCAGCCACTTCTGGAGGTCTGGCCCAAGCACCAAGAATGCCTGGGCCCACATTTTCCACAGGTCACAGGTGACCCACATAAAAACATCCCCAGGGTTGGAAAATGCCCTCTGATGTGGTTTCATTTTATCATATATTCACAGAGTACTCATTGTTCTTTTTCTCTGGGAGAGAAGATTCTGACCACCTTTGAGCACGGCCGCAGCAGCACAAATCTCTTCTCTTGAAGTCCGGAGGCTGGATCTAGGTCAAGGACATTACTGTCCTTCCATTACCTTCCCCAAACAGGCAACCGTATAATCCAAAGAAGCAGAGCTTTGCATGACGCCCAGAGACACCTCCAACCCTCCCGGTGTGGATCTGAAGTTCTCTGATCACGGAAACGTATTCGTCAACTCCTGTGTTTTTCTATATTGCTTTTGACTCAAGCCAAAGAGCCTTGCAGCCTCAGTTCCACAAAGGGAGGAAAGGCATTGACCAAGGAGGCATTCAGCCCCCTTCTTAATCAGGAATCCTATGAAGTCTCCTAATGTTAGGCTGAGGGATGCGAGGCTGAGAAAAGGATGTTATATTACAGACATCATTTTTGAAAGTCCTAGGAGTTAGGAATTGTTCACATGTCACTATGCTCCCTCTGATACATTTCATATGCCCTAGATAAGACCCCTTGGTCTGGGAAGTGACGCAAACATACATCTATGTTAAAAATATCTGTGGGCTGTTCTCTGTCCAGGCTTTCATCTGGTACGATACCACCGGTTAGCAGTGGTCACGGAGATGGGCACCAGGATAGCCGTAGTAAGAGAAGGCTGGATGCAAACAAAGAGAGGGGCAGGATTTGGCAGATGTTTAGTGACAGGCTGTGGCTGGCAGGACGGTCAGTGTCCAGAGCTGAAGCTCACACAATGGGAGCCTGGGGAAGAGATGTGTGTACAGCTGGAGTCTCCTTTTCAATGGGCTTCTCGTTTCATAGTTTGCATAATGCTCATACAAGAGCTAGAAGACTTATTTTTAAAAGGCGAAATTGAAAAGGCATAATCATGTCTTATTCATATCACTCCATGAATATCTGTAGATGTGATCTGAAAAGGCAAAAAGTAAATTCTCTTCCAAAGTTTTCCTATGGCTAGGATTTTCAAAATGTCCTATGTATGTATCGGCAGACTCTCTACCAACCACCTTATGTCTGGTATAAACATTAAAACCACACACTTTAAAAGCAAATTGGATTTTGAGCTGAGGTCCTAGTGTATTTTAAGTGTCTGCTGAAGAGACAACAATGTTGACTTGCCCCTCTTGTGACTATCTTGTTGGAAGCTACAGCACGTAATGAGAAATGTCAAGTCCCAAGATCAATGAAATTTTGGGCTCCAGGGATTCAACAGGAATAGCATTGATCCTTTTAAAGAACACCAGTCAGAGATGGGTTGTAATATATTGCAAAGAGGGGCTCAGGAGGATAAGCGGCCAAGTCCAAGATACCTACCTGACAAAAAATTCAATCAGCTTTTAGCACAAATTGCCTGCTCTGCTCTCCTTTCTTTCATGCAGTAGGCTGCTTCCAATTAAAGTGCGCAAATTAATTTTTATCACTTCCAAATTAGTTTCAGAATTTGTGCAAAAGAGTGTTTCAGATGAAAGCATCTGTCCCTCACATCTCTGTGATTCTGTTATCTAGTCAGGGACCTATTTAAATCTCCAAGAAAATTTTCTAATGTCAAAGTCCCAAGTTTGAAAGAATAACACTGGATATTAGTGTTATAAAATATATTCATAAAACAACTGTAATTCAACTGAAACCTAGCTAGGTAGCCCCTGCTTATTTCTTTTATGGTCTGAAACTCCTTTTAATGATCTGCCTCTAAATGTTCATCATCTTTGTAGTGAATCCATAAAAATATACAAATAATTAGGAAAAGAGTTTCTGAGATGTCTGAATTAGCCACAATAATATATTTGACTCAAAGAAACCCTAAACACTTTCTGCACCTACCTAAAAAAATCTACAAACATTACTTAGATTTTCCTCTGTGGTACTAATAGAGCTCTCCATTAAAAAAGAATAATGACGGTGCAAAAGAGACATAAATATATTAGAGAGCCACTTGAATTAATCTTGAGAAAGTGATTAAGTGAATCCTATCATTTTATGTTGTGCTGAATAAATATGATTCAGCCTCTGACATACAAAGAGATTCAATGTCCACACCAAGACCAAACGCTGAATTCTAACGGCTACTGGCATGTTGTGTTTCACACTAGGACTTCCCCCTTCAAGTCTAGGTTAATATATACAACCCTCAAAACCTAAGGGCATTGTGCCACACACTCTAATATGAATTTAGATATAACCAGCTTTTTGGTCTTGAGGAGCAATGCATTAAAGATAGAAAACACATACAACCTGATTCTCTGACCTGTGAATTGGTAGCTAGAATAGATTAAACTGGGACAGAAAAAAAAATCTTCTTCTTGCATGTTGTGAGTTTTCTGATGGCAAGGACTATGTCTATGTCAACACCCATGGCTGATCTCTGATGTGACAGTCAATTCAGTGTGTGCTGTGCCTGCTTTTACAAAAAAAAAAAAAAGTGAATTGACGAATATATGTGGTCTCTCTTATCGTGTGTATTTGTGTTACCAGGTTGGCTATTTTAACAGATTCAGAGAGACGTGAATCAGTCAAGTCTATCAAATACTGGATATGACTAAGGATTGATTTTTTACTATTATAATTATCCATATGGTGAAAAGCTGACACGGTTTTTAATGTAATTACTATTTTGTACCCAAGCTGTAAGATCAGACATCTTGTGGTATGGTACCAAACACCGTCTGATGGGAATTTGTGATTCATGTGACAAGTACTCACTACGCTCAGTACATTCACGCAGACAGAGCGGTCTGCTGATTAGTGTGATGCGAGTCCAGAGACTCTGGCCACCCAGCTTTCCCGGCGGCTAAGGTAGGCCCAGCACCCAGCAGGCCTTCAACGCATGCTTGCTGCTTGCCTAACACTTCAGGTGATCATCCTATTCATTCTAAGAGAGTATTTTTTCCCCCTTACAGTAAGGATGATGGATGAAATAAAGCCATATGACGTAAGTCCATATTAAATGTCCAAAACTCTTGACAGGGTGGGTTTTACAAAGTCATTTGGGGTCATAATGATGACAATAGTTTTGACCAAAAATAAATTCTTACAAATGGAGGCAACAGTAAAAGATATGCATCAATAATATTCTTAATTTCTTAAGGATAATCTTGTCTTATTGAAAGCTTAAATAAAATCCTGCATTTTAACAAATATAATATTCATAATTTTGTTCTTAAGGGTCAATATAAACATTTTTATTTATATAGCTCCTGTTGTAAGGAATCTTATCCACTCTAAGTATTACTACATTTAATTTTTCTTGACAACTGATGGACTAAAGCAACCATCGTTAATCATCTTTACATTTAAAAGATCATCAGAAAAATCACACAAATTAAGTAGCTAATACAATTACTATAATTTAACATGTAAAAAAAATTCTTTACCTCAGAGCAGTATGATATATAAAATATCTTATCTTAGCTACCAGATGGTAGCTTTCAAGAAATGAATCCTCTTTTTGGAAATATCATTTTCATCATTTCTGAGCGCCAGTTTGAAGATGTTAGTTAATGAGATTTAAAGCACTATTCTGTTTCTTAAAAAAAATAATTGTTATCTAAAAACTTCTAATTTTTATCAATATAGATGGAAGATACTACACAGACCTGTTGCTTAATTAAGCTTTTCTAATGAATACTACACTACTACAAAAATGAAAATTTGTAAATACACAAAAATAAATTTAGATGAAATACGGCTGATAATGTACTATGCTTGAGAATAAGAAAGCCATCCATGGCAGATGAAGGGTCTTATACAGGCATGCATACACACACACACGCATACATACACACACTAGAATTCTCCTAAAAATGAAGTTTCTGGGTTTTTTTTTTTTAAGGGTGTAGCTTTAGAAAAGAATAAATAAGGAGGTTAGCTTTTTAGTATTTAGAATATGATTATTTGTTATAATGTGGATTTGGTAGCTAACTATTGGAGCTGGCTAGAAATCAAGCAACACTGAGTATTTTTTTCCCTTAAACCAGTATCGTATCTTAGTTCACAACTTAGAGCAGAGGCTGATGTGCATAACACACACCCTTCCTCTTACTCAGTGTCTACGCTAAGAGCCGTTACTCCATGATGCACCTCGAGGTTCTTCATCTGCTGGTCTGCAGCTCCAGGTACGGGCAGCAAGCATGAAACCTCGCGTGATATTTGGTCTCATCTAGTTCATCTCCCACTATCTTCATTCATATACATACACACACACACATACATACACACACACACACACACACATACATACACACACACATATATGTATTTCATTTCATTTTTTCCCTACTATGATAGGGAGTTTGTTCCTATCAATCAAAAGCCATTTCCTCTTTTTGCAATATTCCTGTCAAAACGCGTAAGAGCGGGGGTGGGTGGGACTTGAAGGACAGACAGATGTACACCCGGGCTTCCATCCTCAGCATTCTCACAGGCTGAAATGAACAGACCAGGGGTGGCAGCCTCCGACCACGCAGCTGAAAGAGAGCATCTTGCCCATCTGTCATCTACTCTTACAATATTTTACTGGCAGACACACAGCATTCCTAGAAAACTCTTATTGCTGTCTTGTCATAAATAGGACCCAAACTCATGGTTCGGTTTGTTTCGGAAGTACTGTGTAAGCTGTGACCAATGTATGAATTGCCCTGGTTTATAGGTACTCACCATTATCAACACCTTTCAGACACCATACTCTATTTCATAGGAAATATTTGCATTGGAACTATTGAAAGCTTGGTAATTAATAACAGCGATTATTTCTAGGCAATCTCTTATCTAGTCCTTCATTTAACAATGTTGAAAACCCTATTATGTGTGTCACTGTGCCAGGCACCAGAGATTTAAAATGGAAAGGGAGAGACTCATGATTCATTTTAGTGTTTCCTCAGAACAACAGTTCCAAAGAATGATTTTTAACTGTACTGCCATGAGCAAAAGATACCATGGAAAAACATGTTTGAGAAATTGGGTGTTAATCAAATTTCAATCGATATGTTTGTGTAAGTAAGACTTTCAGAATTTACCTAGAGAGTAAGAGTAAATGCAGTGTTTTCTAAAATTATTTTACTCTGCAGTCCCCCCATTTTTTCCCTACAGGATATCTTGGGAGCACTGATGAATAAAAAGTACTTAGGAATCATCACAAGCAAAGCAACTGTCTTACTCAGTTTTTGCTATCCCAATGCCTAGTTTGAAGGGAGTGCTCAATCATTGTTAAATGAATACACGGAGATACTAGACATGTGGTAGAAAGTAATAAGTGTCCTCACAGACACAGATAAAACCTTTTAGGAATTCAGAGGGAGAGAATATATTCATTTGAGAGAAATTATACGAAGTTTAATGGACTAGGTGATACTGAAGGAAATTTCTGAAGGATAGAGACATTTGGACATTGGGTGAGGGCTGCCAACGACAGCGTCAATGTGAGGGGACCTGGGACTTTCCCCAAGTTGAAGGTTACAGTAATTGCTCTTTTTTTTTTTTTACTTTGACCATAGTGACATTCTAGCAAAGATTTCTGCCACTTAAAGCTTTCAGATTTTAAAATCCTTACAACCCTAGGAAAAGCTGTTAGAAAATTTTA
This sequence comes from Mellivora capensis, assembly GCA_004024625.1. Classification (NCBI taxonomy): domain Eukaryota; kingdom Metazoa; phylum Chordata; class Mammalia; order Carnivora; family Mustelidae; genus Mellivora; species Mellivora capensis. Next base: position 27,108 of record PISX010009418.1, read on the forward strand.
AAAAGCAAAATATGTTTAAAGAAACTTGTAGTCTGATGGGACACTTCTAGACAAATACTCACTGCTATTAGGGTTGTCTCCTATGATGTGGTGTCGCCCACTCCAGTACCAGAGAAGCAGGGTAGCATCTCGAGACCCAGACACAATGTAGCAGTCCCCACCTATGTATGACTCAGACCTGGCCAAGCATGTGACCACATCCCAGTGGCCAAACACGATCTGAGTTAATTTCCCTGAAACACAGAAACACTAGGTTTAATTCATTTTGCCATTTTTCTTTAAATGATAATAAGCTCAACTTTATTTTACTAAATTTGTGAAAAGTGAATCTGTAAACATGAAAATTTATAAGCTAATTCAAATCCAGCCACGGATGCTTTCCTGAATTTCTTCTGAGAAATGATACAAGAATATTCCTTGGGATTTTTAAGGACGTGACTTAGAAAACAACACAATCATGATTTTCATTCTTCAGGAGTTGGGCCAGACTAAGGGGAGGTTTAAGGTCCTTTACTGGACTTGGTCTGGGGAAGGGGCAATAGTCCCATTTGTCCTATGAAATCAGGACTCGTGCAAAGGTTTGGAATGGATAGAATTATAATAAGTTACTTACAATGTGAACACTTAATTTGAATCTTGGCACTCAAGATGAAAATGCCTACATTATTAAGCGTGATTTTATTTTAAGCCCTGGGTGTAACAACAGGCATTTTGAAGAGAATAAGGTATTTCGTGGTTAACCTTACCTGTTTCTGTAGAGTAAACTCTGAAGCTCTTATCCCAGAATCCACAGATGAGGATATAGCGATTATCTGCTGTGACCACAAAACAATGTGCGTTGATTTGTATACTCTGATCGACAAGGTCCGTGATCTGCCTTTTGTTCACACCAGAGTTATTGGCTAGACAGACACAGAAAAAAGAATTTAAAGGAGGATTCCACAGGAGATTCATCAAGGTATATTTTTGTGCTTCTTTTACCTAGAAATGGGTTTTTAAGGTTATAAGATTATTAACATTTTAACATTCCCCCATGAGGAACAGAAGCTTAATTTTTAGTAGCTGTGGAAATTTATGAACCCTCTTACATACCTAAAAGTTGTCAGAAATTTTAGTTCTTTCTCCCCCAAGAAATAAAAACAGTATGCAAACTTCAGATAATGAATTGAAAATAAAAATATTTAAATGCCTTGAATTCTATCCACGTTCGCTACACACAAGTTCATTAGTGTCCAACAAGTTCTGTAATTAGGAAGGAGAAATATTGTGTGAAGTATGGTAGATAAGGAAAAAAAAAGTCTTACTATTTGCCCCAATCTGTCATTTTCTGATGGCATTTACAATTCATGTGGAAAAAAGAGGGGAGAGGTTTGAGTAAGGGATGTTGTTGTGTGTGCAGCCCCACAGGGAGCTTTAGGTCAGCAGCTTTAAAGACCTGGATTGTCAACAAACAGAAGGCCTTTCCAGAATGGGCTGGCAGGGGAGGGGAGGAATAGGAAAGATGGGAGAGGGACTGGGGAGGAAGGAGATAGGCAAAGACTCCGGTGGATAGCACTGGGATTGAATCTGAACAAAGCCAGGAACTCAGAGACACCGTCTGATTTCCCTTGTGCCTGTCTGCATGCCAGCCTGTCCCGTTCTCTGCGCTGTCCTTTCAGGCTAAGTCCCTGGGCTGAATTCTTAAGCAGGAGATGCAGACGGTCACCCACACTCTCTCACACCAATTAGACTGAAGTGCTACTATTTGTAGAGTCCCACTAATGCTATAATAATAACAACGACTAGGGAGGTTAGCCAAAAAAAATTATACAGAGAAAGGTAGCAAAGAAAAAGAAAAACAAAGGTTCTGAGTTACTTGAAAACTACATAATTGGTCCTTAATTAATTAGAATAGAGCTGCGAATTTTTCCATGGTTGCTTTCCTGCTGTATGTGACACTACTGATGTCTCTTGGACGGAGGACTAGCTGGACTAGACTCTAAAAATATTCCCAGTCCTGAATCTTATATCTTCCCAAAGACATGTAAATGTTGTTTTGTGTAGGGGTATAAGTACCTAACTCAAATGACTGCCTTTTAGCTTATTTCTGAGTTCAGAGATGAAGGGTGAATTAAGAAATATCAAAAAAGATATACCATAATTGGATATGCCTTTACACTTTTTTATGCCATTTTCAATTTTTTTTCTAATTTAGTTCCCTACATGATCCCATGAAAAAGGCAGGACAAATATCCTGATCAGTCATTTTGCAGATAGGAAATTGAGGCCTAGGAAAATGAAGGGGCTTGTTCTGGATTACCTGCTTATTAGTGTGTATGTGATTTAAAAATATTTCCATTATCTGTTGCAAAGAGTTACAGTTCCTAAGCTTGCAATCCACATGAAATCCTTAATTAAAAAAAAAACTGGCCCCATTGAAAGGAGATTTCTAGAAAAGATGTCTTTCATGTTGGTTCTCTTTAAGGATTTTTTTTGAATCCTTACATATTTTAGGCATTTTAAATAATATACAGTTATTAAAGAATAGTTTAGGCTGAAAGAAAGGACAGTTTAGAATGATTTTCCTTGTTTGGAATGAACTTAAATGACCTTAAATGAACTTAAACTTACTTAAACTTAAATGACCTCCTAAAAAATCAAGGAAATGCCAGATAGCATATTATGCTTTACACAGCTCCTATGGTAGTTAAGTATTATTTACACATTAATTTGATGGCAGAAAAATTATCATTCAACTACCTTTTGTGATAAATAACTACATAGGAATCTGTGGACAGTCAGCATTCATGAAAATGTATTTTTTTGTTAACGTACCAATCAGGGGGTCCATTTCAATGGGAAGATGATGAGCTTGATCCAAGGAGTATCCTGGAGCTCCTCTGAGGCCTAAAGATTAAACAGAAGGAGAAAACTACCACAAAAGTCTGAGAGAGAAGGAATGTCCTAATAAGCAGTGTTTTATGATGACTGTAGAAAAGGTGTACTGCTTAAAAATTATTTGGCAAATAGTTGTAAGAATGATGGTCATAAAAAACATCTTTGTAGATACTCTCAAAAGAAATCATCACAACAGGGACTGTTAGCTTCCATGGAAAGAATGTTCCTGTCCTAACAAGAAAAAGCCACATAGAATAGAAGACCATAACATTTCTTGAACCCAACAAAGAGCTAAGATTTCTGGGCAACCAGTAAGCTTGAAATCTACGAGGCTGTGCCTGCAAGCAGGGGTGGGCGTGAGCACAGCGGGCCTCACGTGAGCCAGGGCAGAGGGGAAGATGGGGCTTCCATCTTCTTTCACTAGATGGAAAGTCAACTGAAGGTTAAAACATGGAGCCAAACCGAAGACCTTAAGCTCAGGAGAAGCTGCTATCAGAGGATTAATATTTAGGACTTGATTGAGTTCATTAGTCATAATATTTTTACATGTGATTATATAACATATATGATACTTTTGAACAATGCTAAAGAAAAAATTAATCCTTTATAGTGTTTTTTCCTCAATGCAAAATATTTCTAGAGGCTCAGACTTCTGTGAATATTAAAGTTATATTTTTTTTCTTAAGATGTTTGCTGCATCTTTCACATCAAATGGAATTAGTTATACCTCATGTTGATAGTATCACCAATAAACATAAAATAAGTGCATTCAGAAACTCTTAGGTTAAGCTAGGATTTACACGATACTGTTTTTCGGAGCAATACAAAAGTTAGGAGAATAGAAAAATTCGGATTAATTTACCATGGCTTATCCATTTAGTCCTAGAGATAGTGAGAGTCCTGGGGTTTCCGAGGAAATTGTAAGGGGTGAGTCTGGCCAACTAAATCATTTGGTCATGTCAACTTCTGTCCTGGTTAGGTAAGTATCAGTATGTCTAATTTTGATAATAGAATCCTATCACTTCAAGTTGTCAGCTGGAACTCTTGAGAATGAGTTTAAAAAAAAACACACGGAATCACTGAACAATTTAGATTTTGTCTTTTCTCACAGAGTCTCGGCTCCTCAAGCAGGGAGACAGTGTGCGTCTTGGCCATTGCTGGACTCCCGGTGTGCATGGCTATGTGACACGCGGCGGCCATTCAAATATTTGCCAAATAAATAAGAGAAATGGAAGAAAGAGGATTTGAAACCATTATCTAGGAAATCCAGACTTCAACTCACTTTTGTTTAATATAGCATAAAAGTGTTTTTATTTTCTTTTTTTCCCCTGTGGGGCAGGGATAGAGTAGTGTGGGGCGGGGGGCGGAATTTTTTGTAGACCTGCTTCAATTCATCGAATATTATTGAACACTTAACCCCCAGCCCAGCATTCCGTGAGGCCCCAACACAGAACAGCCGTGAACAAGACAGACAAGACTCCCCTCGTCAGGTCTGGCAGTGATCTGCTCTGCCGCTGTCTGTAGATCCGGCATCCGGCTAGACCCCAGCACGCGTGCCTTACCTTAACCGCAGCTCTTAAGAGCCCTCTAGCAAGTGACGCTCTTGGACACACGTACCTACTGTGTTGTGCCACCGATTCACCGCAAACAGTCGGCTGCAGGTCACGGTCACCACCGCAGGGATGGTCAGGTGGGGCAGCGTGTTGGCTGCCACGTGGGTCACCGGAGAATTTGAGGGGAACTTCAGCACCATGATCACATCCTGTTGCATCTGATCTTTAAACATGAGTGGACTCTGTGGAAGGAAACACTGTTGAATAGAAAGGGAAGAGAGCAGAAGAAAACAGAAGGGATAACACAGTTAGTGAAAGCTCTGGGGAGACGGACGTTAACACAGACGAGGCTAGCATGAGCAGCGAGCGAAGCAACCCCAACTTCCAGCCTGTGAGGATGGCACAGGGAATGGGGCAAAGGCTCTCTCTGTGCAGCCACTGACAGGGGACACCAGATCACCAAGGACCAGCCTCAGTTTAAGCTCGTGAGACAGCGGGGTGACGCGGGAGCTCACAGACCGGTCTCATGACGCAGCAGCATCATTCAGGGCAGTGAAAACATCAGTTTAGTGGAAAAATTAGTTAAGTCAGTGACTGACACTGTTTACGTGAAAGATAACATGAATGAATTGATCCTTTCATTTTTTTTACCTGGTTGATCCGGGGACATGACTCCAACAACTAGAACACACCAGCCTTCCCTGTCAGAGCTTTGCCTGAGTCTCGGCCGTGGCAATACTGACTGGTTGTGGTTGACGCCTCGTTTCTAGACTGTGCACTTCCTGAGGGCTACCCCCTTTCCTTCCCTCAGTCTTTGCTTTCAAACCTCTAGCATGCGACTCGACAGAAGGCAGACACTGTAAATGCTACTGTCCCAGCAACTATAAAACACCGTAAATACTACCACACCAGAACAAAACGGGGATGCTGGAACTAGCCACTCTGTCGCGTTCGTAACTGTCCTGTAACTGTTTTCTACACATAGGAATCGTCTGCTCCGCGAGCTTAGAAGGCCTAGGTCTCCTTTAAGAGCAGTTCCACGCCAATTTAGTCTCTCACAATTTTCCCCAGGAAAGCAATGAATCCTGCCTGGGCACTTCTCCAGGATAAGTATTTTTATTATTATTATTAAACAGAGACGACTAACACGGGAATAAAACTCTTCTGCCAAAGCATTTCATAAAATAAAGTGTTAGAGATATTCTCTTAGACAGTTTATTAAAATTACGTCATCTAGGGCTTGGGGCTCCAAGGCCACATCCCCACGTCTACACCGTGACTGCGTGTTCGTATGGAACCATGTGCTTGGGGTCAACCTCTCTGCTTCGTCACACGCAAGGACCAATTTCAATCACAAGAGTTCATTAGTGACTAATCAAGGGGGATGAAGCTGTTGGAGCCATTGTAAAGAGAAAAAAACGTGTTTTCAAACAAACACATTTATTTATGTGTTTCACTAGGAGTTTGACTATTGATTCCTTGACAGTCCCCTCTGTGTTGTCGGCGCTTAGCGTCATGCCCGACACACAGAAGGAACTCGCTACGAATTTGTTAAGAAACTGAAAAAATAAATGAAAGGTCTCAACAGTACTTCCGCCACAAAATAACAGCTTATAAATTTGTTTGCACATATACTGTGGACCATACTTTAGAGCTCTTTACTCCAAAATTAAGGTACTTGCTGCTTTGATAATTGCCTAGAAAAATGGATGAACTTTAATTCATTTTGCAAACATGTTCCTTTGCCTTCAAGCATTTTTCACTTCAGTAAAAAAAAAAATCAGTGAAAAACCACAGCTTAAAAAATAAATTCCTTCTAAAGAAGTTTCTCAGGAAAAAATTCACCGTCTTCAAATTAAAGAGGGAAATGCTGTACAATTTGCTTATAAAATGAAAAAGGACGGTTTTGTTATGAAAATGAGCTTTTAAAATTCAGATTAAAATGAAAAGAATATTACCTTTTCCCTTGTAAAACGGGAATAAAAGTTTTAATATGAGGAGCTAGCGGAGATGATGACACCAGCTAACATTTATTGAGAACGTACTGCACACCAGGTGCTGGCCTAAGTGCTCTACGGTATTAAGTCATGAAATTCTCAGGGCAGATGCTATTTTTGCTTTCATGGAACAGATGCTGCAACATAAACAGAGAGGTTAAACATCTTGCCCAAGTCATTCCCTAGCTAGAGGCAGAGCTGGTGTTTGACCCAAGTGGCTCTGGAGCCCTTGTTCTTAACTCTCCTGTTTTGGCGAATTACCTCTGTATTTCTGTCTTCTTCTTAAAATGAGCTACTCCCCCTACCCCACCTTGCCCCAGAGGGTTAAATTGGGCCATATCATACCTTGTTGATATTATATTCTCATCCTACTTTATAAATCAAATCTAATTCTGGGGCCTGTATGTATCTGAACGAGTTTATGCAGGGGCAGACAGAGTGAGAGAAGACCGCGATTTTTGTGAACCCCAAACTGGGCGAGCGTAGCAGGACTTAAAGGTAAGAACCGCACGCCCCTCTGTTTCTCCACAGGGCATCGGCATCCACTTAGCCTGAAGAGTTTAACCAGTAAATCGAGAAGCCTTTAAAAATGCTGCTGAGATGACGATTTTATTTGACGTGTTCCCAGGTACAGAAAAAGCAAAAACCTTTCTGTTCAGGCGGCTCTGTCTTACCAGGTGCATGGCAGAGCTCCGAGGCGGATGTGGTTCGATAAGCAACTGAGAGGGCGTCTGTCCAAAGTTCTGTATCTGTGCCTCCATGGCCTGCAGGGGAAGGAGAGCAGCTGTCATAATCAATACGCATCAACGACAGAGGTCATCGCGCTCCCCGCCAATGCAAGTGGATCCCAAGTCAGCCACGAAAGACGTCCAGGAAATTCACTGGGTGCTCTTCTCTCAGGGTGCAGAATCCCCCACGTGTTAGTATGCTGTAGACAAGCTTTGCTTTCTCTTTCCAAACATGCTTCCGTTAACCAAGTGGCTATTCTTAAGTAGAAGCCGGGGTTAAACGTGGGAGGGGTAGACCGTGAGTGCATGTGGCTGAAGCCAAACAACACTTCTCACACTCAATACACCACGTGTACCTTCAGAAAGTCCTGTGTAAGGAGGAATGTATGGGGATCTCTAATGAAATAAGCTTCTGGGATCTTGGGGAAAAAGAATGATACATAAAGTCAACCAGTGATACGAAATAAAATTCAGGAAATCACATGTTCCAGTCAATACAGAGGATAATCATTAAGACTGCTGTTTAATGATTGATTAACGCTGGCCAAATTTTCAGTACAAAAAAATATGTTTTAGCATGTTATACTGTTTTTAAGATCAATGCTGAAGTATTATCTCATGTCTGTCTATATGGTATGAATTCACATGTCTCAAAAATTCTTTGAAATTTTACAGCCCAAAGAGGAAATAATTCTTTGGGCATCTTGAGCTAGGAAATATTTTATTAAAGCCTGTGCAGATAAGAAATATTAATGAGATTTTATGGGTTCCAATGAATAAAAATAACTTTGGATCTCAAGCTGTCTGGACTGTATAATATGCCTTTCTCTGTGTGTATGTCAAAGACACAATCTTACAGGAGATTTATGTATGTCTTCTATATATTAATCCTACAGACAAAAAAATTTCAATATATTAAGCCAGACTAGCAGAAATATTTTTCCAAAATACTGTTAGCATGTAATTTAAGTCAACAAGGAGAAGCACAATATTTACAGTGGTCATTACTCTGTTACCATGCTAATTTTTCCCCTAAAATTGTGTGCAATTTGGCTGCACATAAAAGTGAAATACGAAACTCCTTGCTGAGTGCTTAGGAATGCAGGTAAGGTGGTAGATGACTCTCGACGCCGCGCTGCCACTAATCGCATCAGTATCTACAAATCTCATTTATAAAGTACTTAAATTTAACAATCTGTCTGCCTACACTGCATTTCAAGAAAATGTTTATCAATAAAAATGTGAATTTTCAAATTTATTAGCAATATTAAACATGAATGCATCATTATCTGCCATATTTTAGCAATTGCACAAATGGGGCTTTGGTTCTTTTATTTGCAGAGGCAATAGGATGAATTATTAAATCTCTTTAAGTGCTGTCCAATTTTAATGTGTCCATTTATTTGCATGGTGTCCACTCACACACAAAGTGTGACTATTTAAGTAAATCGCATTCACATAGGTACCATACCACCATCATACTTTATCTCCCCAGTGCAAGATTTACGATTATAAAAGAGGGAAGAGACCATTTCTGGTTAGGTTCACATCATGAACTTGAGAATTACCTGGAAGAAAAGAAATGGTAATTTCATTGTTAAAGTTGCCCTAGCTAGAGACGTCACATAACATGAACAGCTGAAGACCTATTGCTCTAACAATAGGTCCTCTGGCTTGTGTTCAGACTCCTCCAGAAAGAGGACTGGGGGTGGGGTGGGGAGACTAGGGGTAAAATTAAACACAGTTTAGTCTCTAGGTCAGTGCCTGTATTTAGTAGGTAGCCTTTAAATGGCCATAGAAGGACTGAATCCACAAACATGCTCTGTTTGACTTGATTTTTGTTCTGAAAGGCAAGTATTAAAACTATATCAGAAAATCTCTGGAGACTCACCTATTTTCCAGAAATCGGTACAGTTCTCTTTGGCGGGCCTACCCCCGGTCCTCTTTGGACTGAGGCAGAGTACACACATGTATTTATTTTAAACTATTCTCATATGACATTAGGGTAAATATTAAGCTGTGATCAAGTTAATATTGTGATTTTTGCCCTCTCATTAAGACAGTCTATTTCCTACACTTACCATTTATTTATTTTTTGAACACTAAACTGAATCCCTCTTCCCTGTGATCCACATCACATGCCTTCATGACCTAAAAGTTCTTATTCCAATGTTTACCTTTTGGCTCTCTTGTAATCCTGTCTACCAGTAATCCCTTAACCTCTGATTTAAAAATACACAGATCTTTCTGATCTTGAAAAAGCACGCTGCCTCCTCTAAGTTCTTCTTGGCACTACCAACACTCCTGAACGAGGAGTGAGCACCCACGGATTTTCTTCACTTCTCCCCGTCCCATGTTTTCTGTCCTCACCCACCTTTAGAAAGTCATCAATGTCTTCTTTCTGTTAAGAGGGAAGTACTCTGCATGGGAGGGGGCCCGGGGATATACACAGGCCATTCTGTGATCTATGAAGCATAGCAGCTGAGTGGTTGTTCTGAGAACTACTCCCGATGTAGGAAAAAATGCCTCCCTTTCATTTGAACCTTGGGGCAGGTTTCTAAATCACAGTGAATGTCCTCCATATTCTCATCGCACTTTTCTCCCTTTATCATGACATTCAGTGCACAGTTCTCTACATAGGTCTGTTTGCTCAGACTGTTGATCTTTGCAGGTCAAGGCTGTGACTTAGTCCTAACAGAGTCCAAAAACATTCGCTGAATATGGAAGTGGGGCAACGGTGGGACATTTGTGCAAAACTGAAAGGTAGCACAGAAAAGGAAAAGCACAGTAGTAGAGAAAACATCGGAGTGCTTTACTTTTACAATTCAATACCACAAGAGCAATGGCGTTAACAAACGTTAAATGCTTCTATCCCACTGTGTCGAGGGATACAAAATCAGATACCAGCCTGCCCTCAAGAAGTTTTCAGCCCATGAGGACACAAGATGAGTGAGTAATCAGGGCACACAACATGTAGAGGACCATGGCGATAGAGGGTAGAGGGTAGAGCAGGGCACAGGGACAGCAGGGCTGTTAGGAAAGGGGCTTCCAGGAAAGGGACATGAGCTGAGGTCTGAATATTAAGTCTGAATTGGCTAGCCAAAGGCAAAAAAAGACAATTGGAAATAGCATTTTTAAAAAAATTCAACATATTTCTATTTTTCTCTACACTGTTCTGTGTGTGTCGAAGAGACTTAATGCTAGCTTTATTTATTCATAAAATATTTACTTATTGAGCACCTACTGTGTACTGGGTACCATTTTAGATATTTGTGATATTCACCAAAGAAAACAGATAGAGATTTGGGCTCTTGGGGAGGTTAACACTCTAGCCAGGATGGCACAGGAACTTACATTCAGCCTGATGTAACAAGACATGCAGCCCTTGGGCTACAATCAGCTCACAGGTATGGTTTCTATTTGAGCCAACATTTATAGGTCAGAAAATTTCATACAATAAATTGGATTTTTTGGCTTCTCTCAAAAAAACCCAGAAGAGGTAGATCATCAGCATTCCTGCACAGCAACACTTGTCTGTTGCCAAGGCACAGGGGCCCTTTTGTAATGCCCACCGCTCACAGGACCCAGGCACGCATGCCTCGTGGCCCGCTTCACTGGTTTATTCTTTGTCTGACTCCTACACACTTTAGCATTAGTTAATCTTTTAAAAATCTACTACCAAAATGTTGTTTGTATTACAAGGAAGCTATCACTTTATAGATCTACAGTAGTCCTGCCCTCTTCCTCAGGGTGTATGGTCCAAGACCCCAAAGAATACCTGAAACTGGATGGTCCTGAACCCTATGTACACTGTTTTTTTCCTATACATACACACCTATGATAAAGTTTAATGAATAAATTATGCACAGTGAGAGATTAACAGCAGTAAGTACTGATAAAATAGAACAGCAATAATACACTGTAATAAAAGTTATGTGAATGTGATCTCTCTTTCAAAATACCTTACGGTACTGGGCTCACCCTTCTCCTTAGGATGATGTGAGGTGGTAAAATGCCTATCTGATGAGTGGGCCCCTGGGTGGCTCAGTTAAGTGTCAGTTTAGACACTCAGTTAAGCATCTGCCCTTGGCTCAGGTCAGGATATCAGGGTCCTGGGGTCAAGCCCTGCTTTGGGCTCCCTGCTTGGCAGAGAGTCTGCTTCTCCCTCTCCCTCTGCCCCACATACCCCCACCCCACTCATGCCCTCTCAAATAAATAAAATCTTTTAAAAAAATGATTAACTGATGAGATGAAGTGAGGTAATGAGGCACTGCAACCTAACATTGAGCTACTGCTGACCTTCTGAGGCTAGGTCAGAATCATTGCTTGGGTCACTGAAACCGTGGAAAGGCAAACAGTGACTAAGGGGGCCTACTGCTCTGCACTTCCCACTGAAGCAAGAATGCACTGATATTGTATGTGTGAGCCCACAACTTTTATAACGTGTTTGACAGAAGAGCAAAACTTGGGATATAAGTCTGTCCATCTAGCTTCATCGAATCTCAGATGTCATCTATTGTGAGAAGCATCATTAATTTATCTACTATTAAGATGTAGAAAAATGTTACTAATTAAACTATGATCCACTGTTCATTGTAAGACACACTGCAATTTGGAGTGCTGAGATGTGGCAATGACAAGCATCTCAGAATCAGTAAGTGATCCTAACTTTTTACATATAATAAACAGTGACAGAAATCTTACACATGTCATATAAATCTAGCATGGATAATAGGCTTAAAACAGTAGATTTTTCAAAACAAATGTGACTGACAAAATCTTTGGTGTTTACTAATAGGAAAGACCATGTATTGGCTGGGTAACCCTTTAGTGGGATAACATGAACATACGGATCTGCTTATACTTAGATAATTTTCTTTGGCCTTTATAATCGTGGAATGTGGCATCTTAGATTGGGTATGTGTGCCCACTTTAACTAATTGTGTGTGTGTTTTCTCCCTTTTAACCAGAACTCAGATCAAGACAGAGAGGGCTTTGGCATGGCCCTGGAAATGTCCACATTTTGAGCTGGGTGCTGTTTACATGGGAGAACACCGAAGTGATGACACTGGCCTCCTGCCACTCACTCCACTGCAACTTTTCCCATGCCTCCCCCTATCCTAAGTTAATCACTATTTTGATGATAATTAAATTGCACCATCAAAATGATCATCATTTTTTCTTTTTTTTTGAACTTCTGATAAGTAGAATCATCCAGTACCTATTTTCATGTCTGTCTTTTTTTTTTTAATATTTTATCTATTTATTTGACACAGAGAGAGAGATCACAAGCAGGCAGAGAGGCAGGCAGAGGGAGAGGGAGAAGCAGGCTCCCCGCTGAGCAGAGAGCCCAATTCAAGGCTCAATCCCAGGACCCTGAGATCATGACCCAAGCCGAAGGCAGAGGCTTAACCCACTAAGCCACCCAGGCACTCCCATGTCTGTCCTTTTTTGATCAACATGTCTGTGAGATTCGTCCCTGTTGTTCTGTGTATCAATGTTTTGTCCTTGTTGTATCCATTAGAGTGTCCCATTTATCTATCTACCATAGTAGATCAATTCTGTCCATGGATATTTGGGCTGGTAACAGTTTCAGGTTATCATGAATAAAGTATCTTAGAAAATTCTTGCACGTGTCTTTCGATGGAGGTGAGCAGTCATTTTTGCTGGATGCATAACGTAGGTATTGGGTTGCTAATTTAGAGGGTAGGAATATTTTGTTTTATGGCCGAGTTGTTCTCCATAGTGATTATACTGTGTACTTATTTGTGTGAGTATCTGTGAATGCAGAATGCAGTGATCAAAGCTATAAATAGTGATAATTCAGACTATGTGATCTTTGAGGGTACCGATACACTGAAACTCTGACATATCAAACTCAATTTTATCTCAGAAAATAATCATATAAGGAAATCCACTTAATTTCCTCCTGGAGTTGTTCAGATAGGAATGATAAGTAAGTTCATTTTTTAAGTTTTACATTTTAATGTTAAATGGATTCTTACTTATTCTTATAAAAACCATTTGGTTCAATACTGAGCAGTTACCATGTGCTTAGCATTTATTTTTCTGCCCAGCTAAGACTCATCAAAAAACAGGTAGGTCATAAAATTAGGGGTAAAAAAGCTTCTTCTTTTTTTTTTTCCCCATACTTTGGAAGGACTTCTAAAATACGAGATTTTTTAGGAGTAAGCAAGAAGTAGAGAAAAATGTGACCTAAGTTATGAATAGCAGCACAAAATAAGTAAAACAGAACAGGACTTTCACATTTCATTACACACATAGGACACATAATTCAGTTTTACCTGCTTATATGTAATACAAAGTTCCCATTAGGGAAAGTTCCTATTAGGGACAGTTTCCTGTTTTTCCCCTCCCTACCTTCTAGTTAGGCCCGCTTTGTAAAATCCTCCAGGACCCACCGACCAAGTTACAAAATTACCCACATTTTCATCAAGCTCTCCTTTTTTTCTCACTTATTTTCAACAAGCTCTCTCTTAATCTTACGCTACTCAAAGGTCAGGGCCAAAGGTACAGCTACATCATCTATGTCCTGCACAGAGGTGCCAAGCTGGGGGGCAAATGAAGGACAGAATATACTTCAAATGCCAAAGGAAGGAGAACCTTTTATTATTCCTCTTTTAATGAGGGTTTCTTTTTTAATTTGCACAAAGGGGCCATCTGTGTTAGCGATGGCCGCGACACACACCTCACTCCTTCGACCTGCTGCACCTCTTGCCTAATTGCTTTTATCTCCTTCTTGCCTTCTCTCCCCGCCAAAAAAAAAAAAAAAAAAAAAAAAAGCTACCTCCTCTATAAATACAGATACATAGCTGGGATTAAATCCTCAGAAGAGGAAGTAAATATGCTGTGGTTAATACGCATTATGCATATCCTGTTAATATGAAAGTTTTCATAGCCAGGGTATAATTACATATGGCGACAGATAAGTGGTAGTTCAGAATGATGTTCAAATTACTGATAAATTCAAAATATTCTAAAAGAAAGATATTACTACTTAGGTGAATAAGCATGTTTTCTCCCTCCCCTTGTGTTTATTAGTTATCTAGAGTACACCTTCTCTGGTCTCCAAGAGATAAAAACTTCAGTTAAACCTGTCTTTTCCACAATGCAATAACTTTAACCCAGATACATTTTTCTCCTGTAGAATCTTTACAACTTCTAGTCTTTTTTGTAAATGTAATTTAGTATTATATTTCTGATGAAGTGTCATAAGGTCTAAGTGATGAGAAAGATAGTGTGAGGAAGCTAATAAGGTAAAGCTGTCAAATGACCTAGTTCAACAATTTTGCATGGTCTGTGTCATCTTTTAAATTGTTTTCCAGAAAAGTCAGCATTTTATAAAGTACGACAGGTTGTGCTACCAACAAGGCAAATATCAGACTATGCTGAAATTACTAGTTAATTATTGATAATTTTCAGAAAATAAAAATAGCAAAAGTGATTCCTTGGGGCCAAAGAAAAGGATTTTCTAAAAACTTCCTTAGGATTGTATTATCTCATTTTATAGCTCATACTTAGCATGATTTTATTTTAATGCTTTAAAGTGGATATTCTTTTTTTAACCAGAAAATACACCTTTGCCATACAATTAAAATACATATGTGATTTATATCATCTTTCTGTGCTACCTCCAATTCAACCAATTCTATACCAAATAGGAAAAAGAAACGGAATTTTGAGAAGTCTGAAATGATAAAAGAAAAGATTACTTAATGGCAGACTGTATTTTAACTGATATGCTTTTGCTTCTGGTTTATTGTTATAATAAAACAAGATCATGTAAAGCATTACTTTTTAATGCTAGAAAAACAGGAGCAAAATAAATCAAGAAAATAATATCTGCACTTTATTATTTCTTGCTTTACAAACATTAAACTATATAAAAAATTAAAAATGCTATTTTATATTCAACTGCTTCTAATTTGTCATAGAAACTACACAATAGAAGAACAAACGTGTTTTCTTTTGTTTTAATAATCAGCTGCATTAAGGCTAAGTCTATATGAGCAAAATTATTAGAATATTTCAGCAAGTACTTATAACTCAAGTAAAAAAGAGAACCACATTTGCTGTAACTATCAGACTATGTTAGGCAATATTGAGGGAGAGGATTCTGATTGTTCATTTACATGCTTCAGTGTTTGGTTTTATTCTTTCAGTATAAACCTAAAAGAAATAAAGAGGAGAATTATCCTCTTGCCGAGTCCTATTTCTGCCTTGGACTGATGAGTTATAATGATGATATTACATAGCTCACTTAACAAATGAATGTGAACAGTGAAGGTGAAGAGCAAGCACCATGTCCTTTGGATTAAAAAAAAAAAATACTCTGTCCCGAACAGTTTTTCTTCAAATTAGGTCAGTGCCATTGGTGGCAAGCTCACTCAATTTTTATGTTTAAAGATAAGTATAAGTCAACTCAGGTAGGAAAAGTACATGTATTTTCGTGTGGCAGGTAGTGGCTGTTCCACCCTGGATGCCTTAAATAAATTTGCCTAACACTGGGACTAACTCAGGGGGAACAAAGTAGTGAGCAGGATCATCTTCCTTGCCCCAGGCAGATTGGCCTCCAGAGACTGCATCCTTGCTACTCTCTTGCTCCTCTATCTTCCCAATCTTTTTGGCCAATGAGAGCACAGGACAGGAAATAGGAAGGGGACGTAAAACTTATCCTATGGTCCTTCCTTGCTGGGTCCCAGTTTGGCAGTGGCTGGGTTGCAGTCTTCTCTCTAAGGCCACAGCTCCATATTGTGGAGTTGACTGGGGCTCCATCTCATGACGATGAGGATCATGACCTTGGCCAAAACCAAGAGTCGGACGCCTAACTGACTGAGCCACCCAGGTCCCCCAGCAGATGATGTCTGAAGGACTCTTCCAGTTTTTTTTGTTGTTGTTCTTTGCTCACTTTTGTGTTGACCATTAAGTAGAACCTAGGTAAAGGACTCAACCCAAAAATGCTTAATGGAATGTGAGAAGAATCAGTAAAATGTTCCTGCCTAATTCTCCCTGGTTGAATCAGTGTATATAAAGAAACTCAATGCTGGCTGCTTTGGGAAATGGAAGTTGGGGGAAGGTGGTGGTGGAGGAGGAGGAATGAGAGACAAGTCGTAGTACCGGTGATGACCTTGCCTCACCATACAAAATAAGTTCACTTGGAGTGTCTGATCATGGAAAGGAAACAATGAAAATAATAAAAGTTGAGGAGATTTGCCTGGAAGTGGAATGACTTCAAGACAAAGGTTTACCAGGTGGTGGTATAAACATTACAAAATGAAATAATATACTTTTATTAGGCTAAATTCAGATTAAAAAATAGTATTTCATGTATTTGG
Organism: Mellivora capensis; assembly: GCA_004024625.1. Taxonomy (NCBI): domain Eukaryota; kingdom Metazoa; phylum Chordata; class Mammalia; order Carnivora; family Mustelidae; genus Mellivora; species Mellivora capensis. The sequence goes on from PISX010009418.1 coordinate 43,619, forward strand.
CAGAACAAAGTACTCTTCTTTGATCTTGACATAAATGGGAAACAGTAATTTAGATATACTGTATTGAGATTTCAAATGGCTTTAAATAGGCTCATTATCAATATGTTTAAAACCTTTAAAAATGAGCTCCCAACATCTAACTGAATTGCTTAGGTATTTAGATCGAGTAATATCTACTTCAACAAATTGAAGCATGCAATATGTTTTGAATAATTGTTAATTTATGCTAAGGTAACAACTGTGTAATATAACTGAAATCTATGTTAATAGAAGATAAGGAAATCCCTTCCAGCTATTTCTATTACAAACAGCAGGCTGCAATTTTCACCCTTCTTCCTTGTGTAAAATATGACTTTAGATGCTTGTGAAAGCATTTGCTGTTAATTTCTGAAAATCAATAATTAGCACTTCTCAACGCTACACAATAAAAATAACAAAGACGAGAAAAAGCACATCTCACATAAATGACACACATTCCACTTGGACTAGCTGCATTATTTATGCTTTCCTAGTGGACGATTGATGACCATGGACTAGCTAAGGGCTGCAGTAATTACAAGGAGAAAAGATAAACCTAAATTAAAGATTTATTCACTCATCAAAATTAAATGTGTGTCATTAATTTTCTTGATACTAATTTCTATATAGAAACTTCTTTATTCACTGATTCTTTGCAATGCAAGTTTCATTGCTGTGAGTGAGGAACACAACACACAAACAGACACAGCTGAAACTACACTCTCATTAGTTTTAGGGATCATAACATTTTTTTTGTTCCCAAACGATTCTTTAAGCTTAAAAGAATACCTAATGTGTCTTTCCACTCCCATAGTTTAAAATGTAGGGGGTTTCTTCCTATTTTATTTTACTTTATTTTATTTTATTTTTCTTTCTTTTTTTATTTTGGCATTTGAATTTGCTGACATTTTTTAACTCAGTAAAACTTCCAGTAATTACAGGGTGAAAATGAAGATGGTTTTAAGAAATCTTTATCAGCCATTTTTTTGAACATTTGTTGCAATCACATCTCAGAATAAATGCCCAGGAGAAAAACCGTGAACATCCCCCACATGAAAACAATCAGGCATCATGGCCTTATAAATGGGTAACATTGTGCTACAACCCACTCAAGCGATCCACAAGGCGGGTGTTGCTATCCCTTGTCAGACAGAAGAAAGGAGTCAAATATGGGGGAAGGAAAAGACAAGGGATAACAAATTCACAGAAGGAATAAGCAATGACCAGACGGCCATCAGGGTCGTCGCTACAAATACCTTCCTTTACATCATTAGGATGAAAAGTGGGTTAATTTTTTCCTTATAAATTTTATGAGTTCATCTTCTAGAAAAGCCAGCACTGTAACTGTTTTGGTTAAAGACACGTCTGTCCTGTGGTTCTTGACAGCCTTATCATGTCAGGTTTCTGTAGTAGCAGGAATGGTTCAGCAAGAAAATAAAGAGAAAACTGAAGGAATCTATCCTACTTCCTTTGGGCATATTCTCACTAAAGCAGATCCAAAGGAATGCTTTGCTATCCCTGTCAGATCAAAGAAAGAGATAAGCGCAGAAAATATAATCCAAGAAGACCAAGAAATATTAGTAACAAAAAATTAGACTAAAAATGCCACACTTTTATAACTACTGGTAATATTAAAATTTAGTATTTGGTGTTTTAATATTTCCAGCATAGATAAATGTGTATATATGCATTAATAAATAAATATTGCATGGCCCATATGTTCTAATAGTTTGCCAGCAAAATAGCCTTTTGTATATACCTCCCACTGTCAAAGAGAAATCATTTAAGTCATTTTTCAGTTTGGCAGTATCGACTGCACATATGATGATATAGAGAAATGAATTATTAAAACAAAAGTTCTTCCAAGATACTTCATTTAATTATGCTTTTAGGTAATAATAACCAATATCCATGTAGTGCTTTATGGTTTACAAAGTGTTTTCCTTATCTTTTCTGATATGATCCTCAAATACAGACTTAGGTATCATTTTTGCTATCATTTTCTAGGTGGGAAAACCAAGGTACGTAAAAGTAAAGTGACTCACTTAATGTCTCATATTGTAACGACTGGCTGTGATAAAACCTATTATCTGACTTCCACCTTTCTATCATCTTTTATTGCCTCTTACATACCATATAATCATACTTTAAGGCAGACAGGCTTGAGTAAGTATATCCATGATCGGAAGAGTGATCCATTTTAGAAACACTTCTAGAATGAAATGTTTTTCACTCATTATAAGAGTATAGTGTATTAAAAAAGAATGTGACATTTAATTTGTAATCTCTACTAACCAAATGTTGACTGTGCCATAATCCCTTAGTGCCTTTGGAACTCTTAAGACTGACAAAACAAGTTTTTCTGGAAAGTGGCTAAAATAATAAGAGTTCTCTTCTTTTCTTTTCTTTTCTTTTCTTTTCTTTTCTTTTCTTTCTCTCTTTCTTTCTTTCTCTTTCGAGAGCATGGGCAAGTGAGGGGCGGGTCAGAGGGAGAGAGAGAATCTGAAGCAGGCTCCACACCCAGAGCTGAGCTCAACGGGGGCTCAATCTCCATAACCTGAGATCATGATCTAAGCCAAAATTAAGAATTGAACTTAGCCAACTGAGCCACCCAGGCATCTCACTGAGAAAGATTTCTTAAAACCATCTTAAAATTTGCCTTGTAATTCCTGGAAGTTTTACTGAGTTGAGAGTTTTAAGAAATTCAAAAGCACAAACAAAATAGAAAGAAAAACCTTACAGGTTAAATTAGTAAAATGGGAGTACACATTAGGTGTCCCTCATTTTTAAGAATCATTTGGAAAGTAAGAAGAATATCATCTCTAAAACTAGTATTAGTAAATACTGTTATTTTAAAATCCTAGAAAGTAAAGGGATTAAAGCAACCCCGACTTGAGAATCAGGAGACCCCACCCAAAGCTGACTCTGGTGCTACACAGACAGGTGTCCTTGGAAAAATTATTTAATGAGAGTGTTGGCTTAGATTAATGGTTTTTAACTGGGGATGTATATGAAATGCTTGGAAAGGTTTTTGTTTTTCAAAATAAACCTGCTTGAACCCTCTCCCTGGATATCCTGAGATGCCTATGGGATGGGGAGACGGACAGTGGATACGGAGTTTGATGGGGTTAGATGGATATGGCAGGTGTAACTGAAAATAGTCAAGGGGTTAAGGATATAGAAGAAATTCAGTCAAAAGCTTGAAATTCGGTGCTGGGTACATGGAAGTTCATCACACCATTCTCTCTCCTTTTACAGGAGAGGCAGAAAAGCTTTCCAGATCTTCTTATACACCTTTAGTAGGAAGTGCTTCTTTAACTTTAATGTCTCAGACAAGTCCCTGGGGATCTCCTTAAATGTATGTTCTGAGTTATTAGATTGGAAAGGCCTGAGAGTCTGAAGTTCTCACAAGTCCCAGGTGATGGTGTTACTATTGGTTTATGGACTATATTTGAGTAGAAAAGAATTAGAACACCATGGGACCAGATAATTACTAACTAGAATATTCTATTTCCTCAGTAGGTCATAGGATGGATGGAGTTTCGTGGCCATAAATAACATCATTTTTATTAATATGTAAAATTAATTTTACATAGAGCTTAAAATTACTGCTCAAACAGTTGAGCTCATCTATGAAATAATGTGTCTAGAAGATTATGATGTAAGCCAAGACTTGAGACAATTTAAATAATGTCTAATATCCAACAGATCTAGTGTTTACATATTAAGAAAAGCTTTGTACCAGAACTGTTCTGTCATGTTTCCACCCAGAGGCTGTCATGATAAAGTTTATTATCAGTTACTGCTTTACAAGTATAAAATAAGTTAAGCTGTCATATTTTTCTCAGGCAAAGATCCTAAGCTGTCAAAGAATGTCAATTTTAAATCTGACATAGAGAAGAAAATTATCTGTTATTCTGACCTCTAATTTCTTGACATTTTAATGCCATAATTGCTGTGGTTAGTGCTGCTTCATGAGTTCACCTGTCAAGGAAGAATGAATCAATAACCTTAAGCCATTTCTCAAATTTTAGCCCTGACATCAAAGCTCAAAGTTATACACAGATTATAGGAGATACATATATTTTTTTCCACAAGAGACATATTGATATTCATATATTAAATATTTATTGTTTAAATCAGTATTTAATTTAAGCATCCAAAATATCACCTTCCTTAGGCTAGGTGGAGTTCACTATAAGATAACTATAACCTTCCTCAGGTTTTATCTACGTGAAATGTAATGATCTTAGTATTTAAAAGATACAAAGACAAACATTATCAAATAAAGGAAATTCATTAAGCTAGATAAGAGGGCTAACATTTTGAACACTGCTTTTTCCAAGAGTTTGTGTCCAACCATTTAGGTAGGTATCAACTTTCACAAGTCATGGTACCATAGCACCGTCCTCTGGGATCTCAACAGTGATGTTTTCATAAAAGGTGCTGTGCTTCCCAGAGGGCCCCCTCACTGGGAAAATGTATATGTTAAGGGGATATAAATGGCTACCAAATAATGAATATACTGCACTTCATTCCACATTATCTACATCATCTACAGAGTTCTATTGGGTGACAGTAGAAGCTAAACACTTTTCAGGTTGACAAACATATGTCATGTATTATTCCTTCTTTATATAGAGAGAGCACTTGATGTAGAGGGAGATCAAAGGTCTTGGCTAACACTAGACAGCTTACAGATTTTAGGTGTGTTCCCATCTATGTGGATTCTTAAATGATAGTGCAGTACCTTTTTTTTTTTTCCCCACAGAATCTCAGTTTTAATTACTAATATGGTAAGAATGGAGAGCTATATCTCACTCAAGCCTTGAGTGAGTGCAGGACATTTTTGAGAATATGTTAGGTTTCTGGGGTAGAGGAGATAAGTGTGGGGAGTGGGGAGAAGGACAGTTAACTCATGTCCCTTGTTAGCATTTAATCTGCTGTGGCTACAATGTAATAAGCATTTCTTAGCGGTTTTAAGGAGATAAAGTATCTTCCTAAGCAGTCTTGAGTTGACAAAGGTCCACACAGTCAGAGCAAATGTCTCTCTGTGCTGGTGTGTGCTTGGGGCTCTGCCGGCTGGCAGAAGAAAGGTAACCGTGTTTCAGGTATGTGCTCCCTAAGGGAGTATTCTGAGAACGGATATCAGAGTTTTTGGGTCAGGGAGGCAGGCGAGGAGCTGGGGTGGAAGGACATATCTATCACAGAATGCCTCTGGAAGTTTCTCTTGTGGAACCTCCATATTCAGCAATTATGTGCTCAGATTAAGAATGCTAGAAGGAAAGAGTCCTGAACTCAGGCCGCCTAGTGCTTGGCAACTGGCCTCACTATGAGGAAATCAGGAGCAGTAACATATTGTTCAGACCATCTTTATAATAAGCGAACATCATGGCTGAACCACTCCCATCCAATAAAAACTTTTTAAAAATTATACATTTTCATGTAGTATTTCATTGGGAAGTCCTATAATTTGATAAGTAAGGCCCATGCATAGTTTTTTCCCCCACTGTCCAAAGCAATGGTGTGAAATTTTACAGAAGCAGGTATTTTTATAGAATTCAAATAATAAACACAATATCTATGTAAAGAAAGTCTCCATTCTAATTCCATTTTCTTTTTATTCCCATTTATCATTTTACTGACTCTCATATAAATATTAAAAACCTGCATATCTCTTGTCAACTGTAATGCTGTCTTGCACTTTCATTACGGACAGTATGCTTAAAAATTGTATTTTCCCCGAGAGGATTAACTGCAACTTTCTTTACAAGGACAGAACTCTATATTGGATAAAAATGTATGATCAGCTATTCAGGAGTAAAAAGGTTTATGGTATTTAAAAGTCAAAAACCAATTTGGAGGTGGTCTTGGGATAAAAGGATAAGCTTACTCCAATTGTTTTTTTTTTTTTTTCTGATTCTAAAGGTATTGGATCTAAAAGGAGAATATAATTTGTAAGGTGTTTACAGAACTGGGCAAAGGTGTATTAAAGTACTATAAAGTATTAAAGTAAAAGTGTATTAAAGGTGAAAAAAGTAATTAAGCTCAGAATTATCTTCTATAAAATAACCTGATTACAGTTTGTACAGGGGTTACTAAATCAGGCGAGTGTAATGGTTTGCAGAGAAAAATCCCTTTTTCACCCATGAATTTCATAATATCTGTCTTCTCTCTCATTCATTCATTCTGCATCTCTGTTCCCTTCTTCCGGCTTCAGGCACAATCCATTTCCTCACACGCACAACAGGACAACATGACACTGCACCTAATGACATGCTGACAATGTGTTCTCTGACTACGTAGCCCTAAGAGTCCAATGAGCACCGATCTCAAGTCTCCTGTCTTCTTCCCTGCTTGAAGCCATACAAATGGAGCCATTTTGTTTTTGTAGAGGTATGTAAGAAATAAGTTTATGGATGTAGATTTTTCTTGTAGAGCTTTACTTCCCAAATCTTCAAGTTTTCCACTTCTAAAATTAAAAGTAAAAAAACAAAACAAGCATTCCACTGATGGGAAATGTAGACACGATTGCTTGTTTTGCACACAGCAGATGGCCACTATCGGGGGAATGGAGGCTGGGACGTGGCTTCCTAGCAGCGACACTTACCCAGCAGCTGTTGCTCCTTTAGTCTTTCACCTATCTGAAGTCATTTTGTGCAGTGTGGAAGTGATTTAAGTAATATTTTATATGAGTATTTTCACTAAAAATACTTATGCACATAGTAGAGCACATAATTCCCAACTGTTAGCTATAAACTTTCAGGGTAAGAACATACAGGAATAAAAATACTCTACCCTCATCTATTTTATTGATGTATTTTGGAGAACATTCTGGAATAAAATACTACACCCTCATCTATTTTATCAGTGCATTTTTTCTGAGCATTCTCTCTGGAAGTCTGTAATTTTGCTTTTATTAAGAAAATACATACTAGCAGCTTATTTTAATGTGAACAATTCTTATTCAAATATTCAACTAGGTTTCATTAATAACACGCACAGAGCATTAAGCATTTTAATGAAGATGCTGAAATAAAACAAGTAAAATAGGAATACTGAAGTGCATTACATGTGTCTATAATTCAAAAGAGAAGAACACAGCGGTCTCATTACTTGGTTTTGACACATAATATTCATTTTCCTACATTTGTCAAAACCCTGAAATTTATGTTTTATAAAAATTGGTGTTGAAAGGAAATTTATAGAGAAAGAGATGGAAAGCCAAATTTGTGTCTGAGAGATGACAGAAAGTTTTGGAATAATATGGAACTTAACACCTACCTCCCTGAGCACAGGGTCAGTGATGCTATCCAGGTTCACAGAGCCTTCATAGGTTAAGTAGTGAAAAACATTTAGAGCACGGACAGCTTCCGGTCCTCGCTGTTTGTAGCCAAATATAAGGTCAATCCACTGATGGAGTTGGCAAGAAACAAATTCACTTTCCAGGGCCTGCAATGAATGAGTCAAGAAAGATATAAGAGACTGTACAAACTTAGCAAATCTCCCTTTTTCTTAATTTGAAATACTCTATATAAAGAAGTACCATATGCTCTTTGCATTACATATATTACATATATATTTTATCTGCATGTATTAGATGTCCGGTTCCTAGAAATGGTAAAATAATACAACACAGACCCGAATGAAAATTTTCTCTTTCAAAATGCTTAACCCTTTTGTGGCTCCATTATGTATAGGACACGATTTTTAACATTAAATAGATTTCTTAAAAAGACACATTCATGTTTACAACAAAACTAACTTGACGTACCTGTTTTAATTTTACAGTAATTTCATTTCTCATTTTTAAATAATTTCATTAGAAACTTTGATATACATTTATTTTCCTGCCTAAAGTCTTCAAATGTTATGCTAACACTACTAAAAGGGGATGCGTTCTCTTGGCTACAAATGAACTCTTGCTTTTACACAGCCTAGGAATCACCGGGCAATTTTACATGTTGGCTAGCTAGTAGGAAATGAATGCAAATTACAGACAGTCAATGACCAGACTAAGCTTCCATAAAGAGTCAGAAAAAAAAGAAGTCCTTTTCATTGCCTAAGAAACATCATAAGCTTCCTGGAGGTATCCTGACATGTGGGCACGGAGTTCTGTTCATACCTGTGACATGAGCAGTGTCGATCACTTTATGGCTCTCTATGCCTCTCACTTACTGCATCCACTTGTCATCAATTTCTTATTGATTTTAAGAGCACACTGATTTCAGCAACATGAACAAAAGCTATAGAGATAGCTTCTTAAATTTCAACTAAGTGTAGCATATTAAGCAATTGTCTAAATTACAGCTGTAACTAAGTATGTGAGTGAACTCATTCTCTGGCTTCATGACCCTGTTTTCTAAGGCGTTGACACCAATTTGGAATAACTTAATTAATAAATGATTTCTTAAATCAGCCCTCTGATAATTTCATTTGATTTTTTAACCTACAAATGTCTGAATGATACTTTGTAACTTTTCCTGTGATCACATTTTACTAGTAATTTTATTTCCCTCAACTTCTTGATTGACTTCTTTCAAAAGTTTTGGTATTTTACTTATACCAATTACTATGGATGTTTCTCATTCAGAAATATAACAGACTTTATTAAAGGTAGTTTCTGTACTAAAACTAAACATAATTCTATATTCTCTATCTTAGTGGTATTGATATAACAGTTCAGACTAGAATATAGGGAAGAAGACTAAAATATAAGAACGAGGTTGGTTAAAATTCTCTATCTGTTATGTCAATACTGTTGATTTGGTCGATGTGTATGAATGATTCTATACATGCAGTGTAACTAGTTGATAAAGAAAAAAGTCTAATTATTTAGTAATTTTTCAGTCCTCGGTACAATAAATGAAAGGACAAAAACAAAAAAATTATGGAGTAGCTATTGTCCAAATGTATTCATGGGAATTCAAAATAGTGAAGTCAGATCTGCTACTTAAAGAAGATTTTAAGGGCACCTGGGTGGCTCAGTTGGTTGGGTGACTGACTCTTGGTTTTGGCTCAGGCCATGATCTTATGGGTTGTAAGATCTAGCCCTGCCAAGGGCGACCTGTTCACCAAGGAGCTGGCTTGAAGATTCTCTCCCTTCACCCTTCTCCCCACTTGTGGCATGCTCTCTTCCAAATACATAAATAAATCTTTAAAAAAATAAATAAAGGATGATTTTACCAACACCATCACATAATCAGTTAAGCAGCAAGCATTTCAAATAAATTTTATTGGTACCACTAGACATATTTGGAAAGTATTGATGAAATAATATTATTCTGTTACAGTAAAATAATTATTGACTAAAAGGCCAAATGTAGTTGTGAGAGGTAGAGGGAATAATGATTTTCACTACTTTGAATTTTAAAAATTGATTTGTTCTCTTTTATCCCCATCTACTACTTTCACTTCCCTTCTCCACCAAAAGCAATATCTGTAATATGTTTGATGTTTCTCCTTTTGTTTGCCTGTGTTTCTATATTACTCCTTATATGTATGTATACATATTATGCATATCTTTTTGATTCATAGAAACAGTACAGGGTTATAGATTTCACTTAGTTTCTTACTGTTTCCACATAGCATTGCTTTTGAAGATCAGCCCAGGTCCCTGTGTGTATACGAAGTCCATTGTGCACAGAGCTGCCCCCAGCAATGAGCACTAGACTGTCTCTAACTCCCTCAGACACAATGCTGGGACGAACATCCTCTCTTGCATCTCATTTTGTGTCTTGGTGAGAATTTCTTTGGGGCTCATCATCTGGAATACGACTACTATGTCACTGTAGTGGATGTGTACAGACTTAAGGACCCAGAAGTCAGTAGGGCCCAGCTGCTCTTCAGGATGGCTGCTCCTGCCTCCACTCCCTCCAGCAGTGCGTATAAGGTTCTATATGTCCACACCCCCATCAACTCTTAGTATTATCCAGGTCTCTAATTTAGCCACTGTAAGAGATATGAAACAGTATCTCATTGTTTCAATTTGCAGTTCCCTGACTAATAAGGAATTTGACATCTTTTTAATATAGCATTTGGCCTTCCTCTTCTGTAAACTTCTTGTTCACATCCTTTGCTCATCATTTTATGGAGGGTCCTGTCTTCATGTTGTTACTTTGCAGAAGTTCTTTATATATTTTAGGTAATAGTTCCTTGTTGGTTTAAAACATTGCAAATACATCCTCCAAATGTCACATGTCGATGACCTTTATCCATGTTGTTCTTTGTTAAATAGAAATTCTTAATTTTGAGTTAATCAAATCTTTTTCTCCTTATTTTTATGCTCTTGGGATTTTGTTTTGAAATTACAAAGATAACTTTCTATAATTTTGATGTATTGGCTTTACATTTATGGTTTTACTCTCCAAATCTTGATCTTTAGTAGACCTAGAGTCTACTTTCACTTGTATGTGGTATTAAATAGGGATCCAGTTTTATTTTTGTTTATGTTGAAGTCAGTTTTTCCAGTACCGTCTATTAAACAAACACACCTTTCCTCAGTGGTATATGATGCCATCTTTAGCGTGTGTATATTTGAAACAAAGATATAAAACTGCTAGGGTTTACAGATATGATAATCTACCTAGAAAAAGCAATACAATCAGCAGCCAAATTATTAGAACTAATATAAGGGTTTCAAGGTACCTTTTTCTTTCTTTCTCTCCTTTCTTCTATCCCTCTTTCCTTCCTTCCTTTCTCTTTTATCCATCCATCCATCCATCCATCCATCTGGATATGTATGAGTCTCTAGGTCTTTCCACTCTTTTTATTTCTTTTATCTTAGTTATCTTTATTTCTCATGTACCTTTACATTTGGTGGATTTCTTTTTTTTCAGTCAATGCAGCTATTTCTGGGCCTTTATTCTTCCCTATAACTTTTATAATAAGTGTACATAGATACATCATAATTGTTTTTGGGAGTCCAATAAACTTATGGATTAATTTGGGAAAACTGATGTTAGGTATTCCCATCCAAGGTCCTAGAATGTCTCTCTACTAATACAGATTATTTTCTATGTTAAAAATTAGTATTTTCTTGGGATGCCTGGGTGGCTCAGTCATTTAAGCGTCTGCCTTTGGCTCAGGTCATGATCCCAGGGTCCTGGGATGGAGCCCTACATCAGGTTCCCTGTATGGTGGGAAGCCTGCTTCTCCCTCTCCCACTCCCCCCAGCTTGTGTTCCCTCTCTCGCTGTCTCTCTCTCTGAAAAATAAATAAATCAATCTTTTAAAAAATTAGTATGTTCTCCATAAACGATGTGGGAATTCTTGGTTAAATTAATTCCCAGAGAGTCCATAAGTTTTGATGTAATTACAACATTTCTAAAATTACATTTCATATTTGGTTACTAATGATGTAAAAAAAATGCCATTGATTTCTTTAAGGTGATTTTGCTTCTGGCAAGTCTTATTAGTTATAATGACAATTTCTTTATTTTTTCTTATAGAATTGTTCTTAACTTTGACGACTACATTAAACAATAGTGGTGATATGAAGCATCTTTGTCTTTTTCCTAATCTTAACAATTAGTCTTTTTGTAACACACATATATACACACAAATTTCATACATGTTATATATACACACACACTTATACATTACATTATATATATACACACACTCACAAATATTATATATATACACAATGTGTATATATATGTACATATGTATATATATATATGTATAATGTACACATATATGTATATATGTTTATATATATATATATAAAATTTGGGGGTTAGATAATATTTGACTACTATTGGAATCAAGATCACACTAGCCTCACAGATGGCTTGCCATGTTTTCTGCAACTACTTTCTAAGAAATGACTTTATTATCTCTTAAAAATTTGGCAGAATTTACGTCTAAAATAATATGGCCTTTGATAATTTGGAGATGGGAAGATTTTACTATTTACATTTCTTTAAGACTTTTAAGTCTCTATTTCTTTTGGTGCCAATTTCAACATTCTCTATATTTTTCTCAGTATTTATTTCATCTCAGTTTAAAAAATTATTAGTTCATACTTATTTACAACAATGTTTAATTCAAATTAAAAAATCTCTAAGTCTATAGTTATTTACCCTATCCTAGTCTATATGTTAGGCAGCAGAGTGAATCACTGAACAATTAATTGTTTAAATAATTTTGCCCCAGGTTTTTTGGGGGGGATTATAAAAATTAAATGACAAGCAATAAGATAGCAGATTCAACAGATAATGTCTTCTAGATTGCCTGTCTTGCTAGTCACTATGGGGAGAGAAAAGAAAATCCAGTTAGAACATCTAAAAGTTAACCCTGGTTCTAAATCAAATGCAGACCTGAGAAGTGAATTTTAGATAGCCTGCGAGGAAAGCACAAAGACCTATCTCAAGCTAAAGGCTGACACTGAGGCGTAACTATATTCTAACCAGCATCAGTCTGTTACTAAACACATGCTAGCTGCTTAGTTGTTCTTTACAGAAGTATGTTTTCTCGGATAAACCCATTTTGGACTCTGAAACAAGATTTTATTGCAAATACTTACAATGGAAAAATATAAAGAAATACTTGATTACTAAGCTATTAGGATTATAATGGTCTTAATAGCTTTCTTTGCCCTCTACTTGCGTATCTAAAAGCAGAAGCAACTGTTTTAAGCCTAGATAAACCAATTCCCAATCCATAATTCCACCCTGGGGATCTGGGAGGAAGGAAATAAAGAGTGAGATTGAAACCAGAGAGGATACCTCTTAGATGGATAGTAGTTACCTAATTCTAATTTCCATGTTGTCTCATGGGTATTCTGGAGACAGGTTTAGGATAAAGCATCTCCGAACTTACGAAAAAGGAAACTAGGCTAGGGGTATAAACTCGAGGAAAGAAAATTTATTTCTCCTGAATTCTTTTTATTTAGGAATAATGAATTTCCATCTCCTCTTCTAGACTAGAGCAAGAATATTTCCAAACCTTTTCTCTTATTGCCTCAAAAATTTGCTTTTGATATTGAAAACATTCTCTGAAAAGAGTTGCATATAGCCAAGGGGATGACCAGAAATCATAGCAGGACTGACTTCTTCTGTAGGGGGACTTAAATTATTCTGGACTTGATTTCTTTCTTTCTTTTTTTTTTTTTTTAAAAAGATTTTATTTGTTTATTTGACAGAGATCACAAGTAGGCAGAGAGGCAGGCAGAGAGAGAGAGAGAGAGAGAGGGAAGCAGGCTCCCTGCTGAGCAGAGAGCCTGATGCGGGACTCGATCCCAGAACCCTGAGATCATGACCTGAGCTGAAGGCAGAGGCTTTAACCCACTGAGCCACCCAGGCGCCCTGGACTTGATTTCTTACTGGATGTTTAGCCCAGGAGATTCTTCTCCAGTCCCACTAGCCCTACCCTGGTCTTAGCTCTCATTGCTCTCTACATGGGCAACTCCAATACATCTCAACCTCTCTCTCAATCCAACCCATCTTGCACCCTGCTGGGGGAACAGACTTCTGAAACCATCACACTCACATTGTCCTCCTCTAGTTCAAACATCTCAAGGTTCCTCCTAGCAAAACACATTAGGGTAAACTTTACCTGACCCCAAGGCCTTTTCAAACCTTGCTCCCACCTTCCCCCACTAGTTCTTAGGACTTCCGGATATACCTCCTTAGCTCCAAGGAGCACAGACAATTCACAGTTACCAGCACAGAGCAGCTCATACAACCTTTGAGTCTCTGTTGCTCCTTTATCCCTTTTGAAAGCATTTCATCCTCCTGCTTCTTTTTCAGGTCTCATCCATCCTTCTTACTCAAATGCAAGGTTTGTTTCCTGAGTTCTCCAGCTCACACTCTATGAATTCTTCTATGAATTTCTATGACACTTGAAAGCCCCTACCCTCCTGTTTAATGGAGTAAGATAATGTATACACATTTACTTGTGAAAATCAATTTGCATATAAATTGGAAAGTGCTATACAAACAAATGGGGTTATTACCAATTAGCACTTTTTCAAACTGGCAACACTCTATCCTCAGTTAGAATATAAGCGTTTTGAAGATAGGGATCATATCTAATGCTTCCTTTCCATTTGTCATAGCTCTTAACCTAGTATTACATAATAAATATTTAATAAATATTATTGGTTAATTAATTAAGCAATGGGAAAGATATGTTGGTAACAAGAAGGAAGAAATGTCAGGAGTGGGAAAGAAGCTCATTCATTCATTCAGCGAATATTGAGTGAGCATCTGTTATGCCCTGACACTATTCTAGATTTTAGGGTTATGACAGTAAATAAAAGAAACCAAGATCCCTGCTCAGCAGCGTTTACACTGTGTAGTGGGGGGAAATTGACACAACCCCAGATACTTAGTAAGCTACAGAGTATGTCAGAAGGTGGTTAAGTGCTAAAGAAAAAAGAGTAAGGTAGGAAAGAGTTCAGGAGTATGTATGGATGGGTGGGGAGGGGACTGTTAACCCAACCCCACCCCATTTCTAGCAGAAATTACTAAATATAATGATGCATCTCCACTGCTTTATCCATCACCACTCTACACACTTGTCCCCTACCACTGACTTGGCTGTATAAGACTAGAGAAATCTGAGAGAAAATGATCGCAGCTAGGAAGCTGCTGAGAGAGGCTATTGGCTTGAACTTTGTTATTTTTTAAAAATTATTTTTCTTAAAAAAATTTTTTTATTTAAATTCAATTTAGTTATCATACACTGCATTATTAATTTCAGGGACAGAATTCAGTGATTCGCCAGTTGCATCTAACAGCCAGTTACTGGCACACATCATGTGCCCTTCTTAATGCCCATCCCCCAGTTACCCCATCCCCACAGCCACGTCCCCTCTAGCAACTCTCAGTTTCTTCCCCATAGTTAAGAGTCTCTGTGGCTTGTCTCCCACTCTGTTTTCATCTTATTTTATTTTTTCTTCCCTTCCCCTACGTTCATCTGTTTTGTTTCTTAAATTCCACATAGGAGTGAAATCCCATGGTATTTGTCTGACTGACTTATGTGGCTTAGCATTATACCCTCTAGCTCCATCCACGTTGTTGCAAACGGCAAGATCTCATTCTTTTTGATGGCTGAGTAATATTCATTGATTAACTTCACTGCTACCACCCTGGTCCAAGCCACCATCATCTCTCATAAAACCTGCTAACAGATATGCCTGATTCTACCCTATGCCTCAACAGTTCAAAACTACAGTGTAGCCAGAAGGATCCTTTCAAAATGAGGTAGGATCATGGCATACTTCTGCTGCAACACTGCAATGACTCTCTATTTCACTCAGAGTAAAAATGCAGAGCTTATGATGGCCTTCAAGGCCTTCTGTGATCTGGCCTCATTGCTGTTCAGTCTTCTATTAGGTACCCCCTGCTCACTCCACCCCAGCTCCCTGCCTTCCTTGGGAAGCACATCCCTGCCAGAGGACCTTTGCTCCAGATGGTCCTTCTGCCTGCAATCGTTTCTCCCCAAGACAGTCACTTGGTCCACTCTCTCACCTCCTTCCAGTCTTTAATGCAAATCTCACTTCCCCAGTGAGGGGATCCTGGCCACCTACTCTTGTATTTCTGACCCCCTTACCTTCCACTACTTCTTTTTTTCCATAGTATTGATTAATTTCTAATACACTACATATTTTACTTATTTATTATTTTACTGTCTGTTTGATCAAAAGTAAGCTCTATGAGGGCAGGGATCTTTGTATGTTTCCCCCATCTCCTCCAAACACATGAAACCGCATCTGGAACACTCAGTAATTACCTGTTGAATGAATGGATTATAGCACCTATCAGTGTTTGCTGGCACTGATGTGTACTTGCCAATGTTCCTACTAGAGTGTGAGCTCCTGAGGGCCACTCACTGTGTTGCTCATGCTTGGGTTTTCAGAGCCCCGAGCAGTGTGAACTGTATACCAGGCCCTTCATGACTGGGATAAAAGAAGGAATTTCTCTACTTGAGTTTCCTTTTGAAAACTCCATGTTCAAGTCTTCTTTGTGTCTTCCATAGTACCTTCCTCAGAGCTGGTTCAAAGATTGGTGGAATAAACAAATCCCCAGTTTCAGAGATAAGGAGGACCCTGAAGCTCCACTATATTAAGGGGGTCTTATTTGTCCAAGGGGTCGCAGCTGGTCTGTGGCAGAGCAGGCACATAAGCACAAGAGCTCTGTTTCAGAAATTTGAGTTTGCCGCAGAACACTTCCACAAGTTCTCATTTCCTGAAAATTCTTTTCAGGGCAGGGTGTGCTTTTTAGTACAAAGATATACCCCAAATGCAAATTGTTACCTAAAGAAAAGAGACCTTTTTCTTTAAAATATGAAAATCATATAAAGGATGTGATATAGCAAAAGCAAAACCACATTCGGTTCTGCTTTCTCTGCCTCAGTGCCCTGTGCTCTGCTCTGCAGACAGAGACTGTTCTAGATTTGGTCCAGGAGCATCAGGGATCTGCTGGGCTGAGGGCCGGATGAGATTATCAGAGCACATCCGTGAAAGGCCTTTTTCTAAAACAAATTTTTAAAAAGGGCAGATTATGATTGATGAACCCAGCATTAGGGTAATGTTATCAGAGATACTTTCTCTTTCTGTCCTTTGTGGAGAGGTCAGATTATAATCACGTTAGAACCAAACACAGTGCTTTATTAATGTTTCATGAGCAAGTCAGCTGTAATCAGCCTAGCTGGGTGTGGGTAAATTAAACCAATTTTTGACGTATGAACTCAATGCACTTAGAATTTATTGAAATGTCTACCCAACGTGTCCATATCACTTTTCCTGTTTTTCTAATGAGATCAAATTTTGTATTTCACAGTTCTTCAGTAGAACACAGTCCTTGTCCCTGTATTTACAAAGTATGAACAACTGTAATTAATTATATATACTATTTCCCATAACTAGAAAACCAATTAAGCAAAAAAAAGTACATTCTTAAAAACCAAAGTACTGCCTCATTTTAAAAAATGAGAAGGAAATTAAGTTGTATACATACTCAAGTTTCTACAAAATGCATCAAATACCTTTTCAGTTGCTGCCATAAGATAATAAAACTGATTTATCATCAGTATATCATCCCTTTTTATAGTATTACTTTTGTCTTCTTTGCCTTGAACTTCTTAATGACAGCTTGAAAGAAGAAGGAGGGAATGCTCACAGATATAGAATACTAATTCATACAAAGAGATGAATGTTTTTTTACCACTGTGAATGTCATTTCTTTGGGATATATGACATTTTCATTTTATACTTTAGGCTCATTACAAAGAACCCCTTCAAGTAACTGATGATAATCCCAGCCCAAATTATACATATAGTAGAGCACATTTTCTCTAAACCCATATCCCAAGAACTAAATCCTATATGAGCTACCCAGATGGTACAAAGTTAGAAACTTTCAATGTTATAAAACAATTTGAAAGACTGAAGGTTGCATTCATGGAATTTGTGGAAAATTTAAACCCTTCTGCACCTATATCTGTTACTCAGGCTTTGTATATTAGAGAAATAGTCTTCAAATAACAATTCCTTCAGTAGAAAAAAACAGAGAGAGGCACATGATTGATTAAGTTTCCTAGTGTTGACACAGGGGCCTTGACATGAATTCTGCATGACATCAGCGTGATCATTTCCCATCAGAATGACCCGAAAACTGACCAGAAGTTGGAGCAAAAGGTCCTGTGAAGGACAACCGTGGGCTAAGGAAAGCAGCGCAGGGGACACTGAGGGAGGACAGCAGCTGTGGAGACACACAGCTACTCTTCAGAAGATGTCCTTTGAGAGCGTGGCTACCTAGCACTGTTCTCAGGGGCAGCACCTCCCACTGCCCCTTCGCTGGAATTCTGACACAACCAAGAATGGCGGCTACAGATGCAGAACCGTGTTGATACCAAGGTAGTCTTCCCTTCCCATTCTGCAGGGACCCTTCAAGGAAAACCCAGGCAAAGACGACAGGAAGAATAAACACCTCTCAAGTCACCCAGTCTGTGCTACAGGCACTGCCTACATATGGTCGGTTTAACCTGGCCCTGCACCCTGTTGCTGCAGAGAAGCAAGATGGCGGCACTTTGATTTTTTTTTTTCCAGTAGGCAGAATTCTGTGTAAAGGCTTTCATTCCATGGAGTAAAGATATAGTTAAAGTCTTCACTGACTCATGAATGCCGATGAGATAACAGGAATTTGGTTTAAGATAGAGAAAACCCTGGGACGCCTGGGTGGCTCAGTTGGTTGCGCAGCTGCCTTCGGCTCAGGTCATGATCCCAGCGTCCTGGGATGGAGTCCCACATCGGGCTCCTTGCTCCGCAGGGAGCCTGCCTCTCCCTCTGCCTCTGCCTGCCTCTCTGACTGCCTGTGCTCGCTCGCGCTCTCTCTCTGACAAATAAATAAATAAAATCTTTAAAAAAAAAAAAAAAGATAGAGAAAACCCCCATGCCTTGCTTCTTTCATTTCTTCACAAAAACAAGTTGGAACTTGTTATTATAATAAAAATGTAACGCATAATACGTATGTAATTATACATGTAATATATAAATAAGAATATGTTATATGTCAATTACACCTCAATTAAAAAAAGAACTACAAACAAGTACGATGCATTTCTGAAAATGTTTTATGGTATTTTCTGAAAAGCACAAGTATTTATGTCTCATATTTCAGTCAGTTAAAAATTTACTTCTTTTGAAATATGTGAGAGCAAATCTTTGAGGACAGTTCATTCACCATATCATATGCAATCTTTAAGTTCCTAGTATACTATATGTACTTGGCTTGACAACACACTTGACTTGATAAATCTGTATTTGCAGTGACAGTAAATAGTGAGATTTATTTTAAAGAAGCACTGCATTTAGTCTTAAAGTTTGCTCAGCAGCACTTGCGCTGATAGAAAGACAAGATACAGGAGGTATATAAACAGAAGTCAGGTGATTATCAGTCACGTGATAGTAACTGGGGTAAGGTTAGTATCAGGAGTAAATTATTTCTTGTATTTTATTTACATGCAATAGAGGTACTCTGGGCAACTTCAAATAATTTATTACTGAAAAGTATTCATGATTTTGTTCTTTCTTAAAGTAAGAGGGAAAATCTATCTTAGAGTTTAACTTGTCTTTACAGTGTCACAATCATTTCTCAGGCTGTATCTTTCAATGAATAATTGGCCAAATTCTCTTAAGACCCAAATGATACGAAATCATTTGGTGCAAATCATGTATTTCTAAGGAAAACAGATTAAAAAAAAAAAAACACCTTACATGGTGATCATATGAACAATTCAGTTAAATAACTTAAAACTCAATTGTAAGTCTCAGTCAGAATTTCATGTTTGGGGGTCATCCATGCACAGAAATAAAGAGTATACAGATAACAACTAAGTTTATTCCAAAGTTCCTTGTGATATTTTGGAACAGATATTGCAATGGAAACAGCATTCGTCTAATCCGCTTTTGTTCTCAAGTCGATCTATAAAGCCACATTTAATTCAAAATATAAGTAGAGTTTTAGAGACCATAAGTGGGTCTAGGGGATATTACATTCAGAGTTCCAATTTGCAATGTCAGGCATGATAAGTTAAAAAAAAAAAATAAAAAAAAAAAGCACTTAGGTTAAGACCTTGGATGAGTCGCTTGGCCTTTTTGGGTCTCAGTTTCCTTACTTAAATAAAGGTCTGTGCAAACTCTAAAATCCTGTGTGTGGTTCTAAAGTTTGCCTTTCCTCCATCTGCAGAGTTAAGGATAACCTTCTCCTCACAACTGCTGGGCAGTGGACCCTAGGACTTCCTTAGCTCTAAGCAGAGGTCTTACCAGGTAGGAAGGGAGCCTAGGGTAAGGGTTGGAGGAGAAAGAGGTAGAAATGGGATCCCAGAGAGTCAGATCTCTATGGCCTTGGGGGCTGGAACATTCTGCTGGTTTTGGGTCAGTTCTCACTTGTTTCTTTTCTTCAGCTGACCCCAAGGTTCTGGTTTCCTGTTAGAATACATGTTTCCCTTCCTTCTCCTTTCCCTTCTCTCTTTCCACAGCTCCTTAAGTCACCATTTTCTCCTGGACACTGCAGAAAAGAACACTGCCACCTTGACAAGTAGGTGATAGATACCTGGCAAGATGACTGACCTCACTGGGTTTCAGGATAATTCCTTGAAGACTTTTTTGAGGATTAAAAATAGTGTCCCTGAATACTGTGCCTGAAGCTCTAGCATAGTATCTGAAAAAGAATAAACACTCAAAAATGGCATAGGTTACACAGACCATCACTGCCATTATTGTATCTTGGTTAACCTTCATACTGAGGTGAGTTAGGACCATCACTGGGGTACAGGGTGAGTTGACCAGGATTGGGGTATAGACCTCCTGATTTGCAGCAGTTGTGAGCAGTAAGTCTTGGAATGAGGACAACAGAAAAAACAAACATGAGCAGCTACCGCAGGGAAGTATGGAGAATGTACTAGCAAAATCATACAGCTGTAAGGATGGGTGTAAACTGGGTATGCCCTATAGTATCAGTTCACTTACTAAAGGTGGAATTTTGTTACTTCATGTATCAATGTTTCAGAACTTCACGGCTCAACTGGACGTTATCAATGACCAGTGAAACCTGAACAGAAGAGATAGTCATTCCATCAAAGCTACAATGTTTCCATTTTCTTCAGGGCCCCAGTTAGCACTTGACTGACTCAAATTTGTCATAAGGCTTTAATACATTTGATTAACTGGTTTTGTGGACTGGAGAGGATTTTAAGCAACACATTCTACATTCTAATCAGTATGGCTTAAAGAGAAGTGTGTGGCTAGCTGCCAATTTCAAGAAGAAAACAGAAAAAGAATAGATACAGAATTCTAGCCTTCATAGAATAATAATGGGTATTCATAATAATAAAGAGACGTTTCCTCTTTTATGTAAGAGGACAGGGAACCAAGTAGTATAAAGTTTAGAAAAGTAACAAACCTCTAAAAAAGTTTTCACTTAGCTATAAAAATCTAGAAACTTCCTTTATCTAGAATGTTTATTTAGTTGGATTATATTACTAACCATCATATTAGATAAATGAAGCCTTATGATTTTTCTGCAAATTTAGTTAAGTGTATATGGTCTTTTTTATTTAGTTTATATGAGTACTAATTACCTGATGGCTTCTTATCCATAATAATTATCTTTCCCTACATTCACAAAATTCTGTATTTGATGCTGTCTTGGGGATTTGCTTTTAGAAGCACAACTGCCTTTTCTTTTTCAATTAGGCATACTATTAATAAAATTATTAATTCTGGGGGCATATGAACTTCTTTCACTAATGAGGAACACAAAGGTTTATCTATAATGAATCACTACTTAATGTTTTATTAATATATATGTAAAAATGTTCTAGCATCTAAAAAGCACATGAAGAGACACTCAACATCACTAATCACTAGAAAAACGGAAATTAAACTAAAATGAGATTTTACTTCATATCCACTAGAATGGTTATAATAAAAAAAAAACAGGCAATGACAAGTGTTGGTGAAGATACGGGGGAACTGAAAGAGTCATCCTTAGTAGGAATGTAAGATGGTAAAATCACTTTGCAAAACAGGTAATTTCTTAAAAAGTTAAACATAAATTTACCATGACTCAATAATTCTACTGTAGGTATATACCCCAAAACAATGAAAACCTATGTCCACATTGAGACTGGTATGTGAATGATCACAGCAGCATTATTTGTAATGGCCAAAAAGTGGAAACCCACATGTTCAACAACTGATGAATGGGTCAACAAAACAATGGCCTATCTATCCATCGGCTATCATTACAAAAAAAGAGCCAAGTACAGATATGTGCTACAACATGGATTAATCTCAAAAACTATGCTAAGTGAAAGAAGTCAAACACAGAACACATATCATACAGTTCTAGTTCTATAAAATGTCCAGAAAAGGCAAGCCTATGGAGATAGAAGTTGACTAGTGGTTGCCTGGGCTGGAGGTGGGCATAGGGAGTGACTTCAAATAGGCATATGATCTTTCTGGAATGACAGAAATTTTCTAAAATTAGACTGTGGTGATGGTCACGCAACTCTGTAAATTAATTAAAAGTCATTAAATTGTACATCAAAAGCAAATGAATTTTATTTTATTAAAGATTTTATTTATTTATTTAAGAGAGAGAGAGAGAGCATGAGAGGAGAGAGGTCAGCGGGAGAAGCAGACTCCCTGCCAAGCAGGGAGCCTGATGTGGGGCTCGATCCTGGACCTCCAGGATCATGACCTGAGCTGAAGGCAGTTGCTTAACCAATTGAGCCACCCAGGCGCCCCACAAATGAATTTTATGGTAATGATTTAAAAAAATTTATAAGGTGGGGCACCTGGGTGGCTCAGTGGGTTAAAGCCTCTGCCTTTGTCTCGGGTCATGATCCCAGGGTCCTGGGTGAGCCCTGCATCAGGCTCTCTGCTCAGCAGTGAGCCTGCTCCCACCCCTCCCCCGCCCCCCCCCGCCTGCCTCTCTGCTTACTGTGATCTCTGTTTGCCAGATAAATAAATAAAATCTTTAAAAAAATTTATTAGCTATCTTTTCATATTTTATAGATGAGAAATGTGAGGACCAGAGATGCTCCCCAATTTACCCAGAGCAATGAAGCTAGTAAAGGGCATTGTGGTAATGGTTGTACAATTCTGTGGATAAATGAAAACCTTTTTATTTATTTATTTTTTACTTTATATGGGTGAACTGTATGGTGAATTATATCTGTGTGACATATGTGAATTCTGTGTCTTACCAAAAAAATGGACTAAGGAATATCAGAACTCCACTGTAAATGTGGACTTTATTTGGATTCTGATTCAAATAAATTGGGTGCAAAAACAAAATAAAATATATTTACAGGACAGTTGGAAAAAATTGGGAGTGAGTGAACAGATTTATTTTGAGTCACTGACTTTCTTAATTCCTCAATTTACTAAGAATAATAGTATACTAGGGAGGTTGTTGGGCAAAGTGGTTCATTTCCATATACCATAACAATACTGAGATTAAAATCTCCTGAAATATGGATAAAATATATCAAAATCAATAAAATACCCACATGCAAACATTCTATTTACACATTTTTTTATCTGAACATGTAGATATCTGCCAGATATCTTTCACACAGATTTAAAAAGTAATGACATTTTTCAATTTAAGAATGTTTACTAGATGGGTGTTCTCTTAAAGACAAGTATATTATACATATATATATATTTTTTTCTTTTTGAGGGAGAGAGAACGTGTGTGTGTGTGTGTGTGTGTGTGTGTTTACGTGCACGTGAGTGGGGGGCTGTGGGGCAGAAGGAGAGGGAGAGAGAGAATCTTGAGCAAGCTCCATACCCAGCGTGGAGTCCCACAAGAGCCTCAATCTCAGGACCCTGAGATCATGACTTGAGCTGAAATCAAGAATCGGATCCTGAACCAACTGAGTCACACAGGTGCCCCCCAAGGATATTTGAATGTATGTTTCACAGCTTATGATTTCCTGCATGCAAATATGTTCTAAATGTAAATTATTTTGTTTTGAATATGTTATGAGTGAAAAAGAGTCCAGATTTAGCTGGTAGACAAAAATAAGAAGTGGACATTTATTTCAAGCATTTTAGAATATCTTCTATTAGTCAACAGATGCTCATCTGACTGTCTTTTCCTAAGGGAGCAAATATAACTGAATTACCACTCCTTTATTACCTACCTCATGAAAGGAAAATCCACTCCACAATAAAGAACAATGTCAAAAGACAATAGTAAAATGCTTGCCTTCTTTTTTCTTAAAATTTTAACCTTGTATTTATAGATGTTAAATGGCAATTTGTTAATAGAAACAAAAGAGAACAACAGAATGTTTTTACTTCTTGATGACTACTCAAGCAACAATAAAATCTCTCTTACCATCCTGTTGATCCGTACAAAGTCTTCAGGTTTTTTTGCCCAAGGGGGAAGACCAACATCATTTACTACAACTTCATCTTCTCTGACTCCGAGATTGTATCCATTACTGTTGACAAACATCTCCGGTAGGTAATAGAACTCTGGAATTAGTTCCTGCCAGGAATAAAAATGTGGCATGTTAAACCACTTTAAAAATGAGTTGAAGAAAAGTATTATAATTTGTTAACTATGAACTGGATTAAATACTTTCTTTACTATTCTGCATTTGATTTTCTTTACGTAAGAGGAAGAGAAGGAAGAGAGGAGAAGGAAAGAGAAGACAAATATTTTTCTTGAACATTTTATTTGATAATTTATGTTTATAAGACTTTCAATCTTATCTTGCCAGAACTGTTAAGAGAAATGGGTTACAGAACCCACAGCAGTTCATAATATCATTCTTAAACAAATATGTAAAGCTATACCTACAAGTCTATGCCACTCACCAACCTTTTCTGAATATTATTTAGGAAATAGCCAATTAAAAAAAAAAGTTGCTGCCAGTATTGGTTAGAAATAATGTCATACCTTCTACTTTTCTTTTTGATCATAAGGGCAATTACACCACATGATTTTTATAAATATATTCTTAGTTTTATTTCATAATTTGCCAAAATTACTTTTGTACCTATCAGTAAACACAATGAAGAAATGACATACAGCGTGAGAGTAATTTCTAAATATGTAACATAGCACCTGAATGGTATTGGTTTTTAATAAACTGGATGCAAAGACAACCTGTGTTACTTGGATATAGAGATGGCATAAACAACTTGATTCAAGGCAAACTTCTGTTTGATGCACAATGTCTAACATGAGGGTTATGCTTCTTTGGAATAAATCTGATATAGAAACAAGCTGCTTTTATGACCCTAGAAGTATTTTTTTGTTGTCCTTTTTTTTTTAAGCAACTGGAAGAAAATGAAAACAAAAACCACTGTAGTTTTTATGTATACAATCTATACAATAATTAAAAAAACCCAACAACAATCTTCTCAAATAGCAAGATGAGGGTTAAATTAACTTTAAATTATATTGTGAAAAGCACAAGATCATTTATTTGTGTCATGATCAACATAGATAATGTAGTGCCTGAAATTCAACTCTCACTGGAGTCTTCTCGAGAAATTCACAGAAAAATTAAAAAAAAAAAAAACACCCAAAAACCACCAAACACTGATGTCTTCAAATAAATCAAATTATTAACTTTCAAAGAAAAGCATACACAAAAACTCTCTCTTTATGGGTTCTCCTGCTAAAGCCAACATTTTTCTGTGATAGCATAAGTGGGTGTTTATCTTTCTAATATTCTGTGAGAATTTGATTATTATCCATTCTGATGATGATAAATGTGAACTATAAAAGAAATAACACATAATAAAGTTTGAGTACAGGGTACTGCAACAGGTATGAAGAAAGAAAAAATGAACAAGAAATGGTTTTATTTCAAGGAATTTATAATCTGGTCCATAGGGTAAATGCATAAACAGATGGTTATACTACACAATAATAATAGCTTGAAAGAAGTATGAACCAAGAACAAGGGAACACAGAGCAGAAGGCAGGGAACTCGGGGCAAGTCTGGAAAGACTTCACTGGAGACCAGATATTTGAATTCAACTATGCCTAAAGATAAAGGCGGGGGGAAGGGGCAGGGGGACTATCAGGGAGTATTGCCAGGAAGTGGTAAGGACTGAGTATGAGTGGAGTATAGGATATACTGGGGGATACAGGTCAAGATGGGGGAAGTGGGCTGGTGAGAGTTATATGGGAGAGGTGATGAAAGAAGCTTCATGACAAGCTAAGCTGTTTGGATTTTATATAACTGGACAAATTTATTTTATAACAAGACTTTGAGTGTCAACATAAAGGATGGACTGGAGAGGGAAGACTGGGTGTCTATGTCTATGCAGGGAGAAGGGGAACCAGAAGTAAGGACAATGGGAGGGAAGGGAGAGAAGGGCAAGTGTGAGCTACAGTAATGGGACATGTTGTGGGACTTTATTAGGGAGGACAACCTGTGACAGAGGTGAGGATGGGTGTACAAAGAACAGAGGGAATTAGGTGGCTCACAATGTGTGATATTCATTCATCAACAACAAACTATGTATAAGACATCCAGGCCGTAACAGAGTGTGGGAAAGGAGAATTATGGTGAGATTAATACAAACTCATGTAAATTTTCAGTGACTTGTACGTAAAAGGGGAAAATGAGAAAGTGCTGAAAGAAAAACTAATAGGGAAACAAACACCCTTATATACAAATCATGATAAGGTTTAGTAGGTGGGTAAGGCAGGAGCTAAAGACTGCTTCAGAAATATTCTATCAGCAGTGACTATAATGAGCTGATTTCTGGGCTGGGTAAGCACAATGGTGTATAGTATATTGCTTTGAAGGAGCAATTTGGTAAAGGCGTGTGTGATCACAGACTATGAGGTAGAAGTAAAGAATCATTCCTATCCTCACTGATCTGTATGCAATTAGAAGTACATAATTGTTATGATGTGATGTTTCTGTTCCTCTAAAATTCAAATGTTGAGGTTGCCTGTGTGGCTCAGGTTGGTTAAGCCTCTGCCTTCAGCTCAGGTCATGATCCCAGGGTCCTGGGATTGAGTCCTGCATCAGGTCCCCTGCTCAGTGGGGAGTCTGCTTCTTCCTCTACCTCTATCCTCCCTGCTTGTGATCTCTCTCTCTCAGTATCTCTCTCTCCCTCTCTCTCTCTGATAAACAAATTAAAAATTAAAAATTAATTCAAATGTTGAAACTCTATCTTCTATGATGGTATTAGGAGGTGGAGTCTTTGGAAGTTAATTAGAATTAGATGAGGTCATGAAGCCATCTCAAATGAGATTAGTGTCCTTATAGGAGGGAGTCTACTTCTCCTGCCACGTGAGACACAGCTAGACAATGGCCCTCTGTGAACCAGGAAGCAGAGGCTCACCAGACACCGAACCTGACTATGTGGGCAACCTTGGTTTTGGACCTCCAGTCTCTACAACTGTGGGAAATAAATTTCTGTTGTTTAGAAGCTCCCTAATTTATGGTGAAATATAGATGCCTAAGCTGACCAAGACAATATTTATTCACTTATTATTTCAGTGCATTAAGAGAAAACTTATAATTTTCTTTTGATCTTACTCTCATGGTTTGGGAAAGCACAAACAATTACTAAAGGATGTAGAGAAAGGTAAATAATATGACTGTTTGCACATTACCCATTCTTTATGTGACACAGCACGACAACAGCATTCCAAATGGTCCAGAAGGTGGGAAAAAATGTAAGCTCACGCAGTCGCTCTTTGTGGAGCGCGATTTATATGTCGTAGGCTAACAGGAGTCAGGGATTTCCCTTCCTGCCTTTTATCAGTTATTTGTGTTCATGTTCCATCTCTAGAACTAGACTGTCTAGGTTTCCTGGAGGGCAGACAGAGAGATATAGCCACAAGTATAAAGCAATATAGATTTATTTTTTATTTAAACAGCCCAAAGAGTCTTAATTTATCTTCGACTGTCTCGGTGCTTTGTAATGTTTTCCAAATATATTATTTTCCATTCTTCCCTATGGCAAAGGGTCACATAAACTATATGGTTATTATTAACCTACGTACCACCATAATACTATTTTCCTAAATGTCATTAAATTAGTTTCAGAAAGGCAACAAGGCCCTAGGATTTTACATTAATACCGATTTGGGTAAAAGCAGATTTTTTTTTTTAAAGATTTTATTTATTGATTTGACAGGGAGAGATCACAAGTAGGCAGAGAGGCAGGCAGACTCCCCGCTGAGCAGAGAACCCGATGTGGGGCTTGATCCCAGGACCCTGGGATCATGACCCGAGCCGAAAGCAGAGGCTTTAACCCACTGAGCCACCCAGGCGCCCCTAAAAGCAGATTTTCAAGCCTGATTTTGTAAGGCTTATATTTTGTTGAACCCTCATAGCTCTTGGTGTTTTAATTTGTATGCAGCAGGTGCTCATTAAATATTAAGCTATTGATGGTATTAGGTAAAGTTATTTTAATATAACTAGAAATCCCTTGGGGCAATATGCAGATGGTTGGAAGAATGCCTCAAGATCAGAAAAGAGCCAATGAAGGACTTTATTAAATAAAAGAAAAAGGATGAACCCCATCATAAAATGTGTACCCTTTGAGGGGCAATTTCTGCAGTTTAAAAAAAAATGTTATCTTGCTTATCCTAGTTAGGTATAAAAGGTTTAATAGTGTAAAAGAGTTCACTTTAAAATACAGAAAAAGTTGGTTTTAAAGTTGCTGTCAAAATTGTACCCAAACTGCAGAAGTGGAAGCAACAAGACCTACTTTTTTTTCCATTCAAACTCTCTAGCATAAGAAGGGGCTAAAAGCTGGTGGCCACTAAGGAGGAAAAGGAAGGCTAAGGAAGGTCACGCCTGATGGTTACCTAGAAAGGCAGGAGGAAGAGTAAGGAGTTCAGCAGGAACATTCTGGAAGGCTTTAATCAAGGCCAATTACATGAAAAAGTAGCGTGACTAGGGCCTTCAGGATGATCCCTTAGTAAAGGCTGTGCTCTCCAGTCCAGCCTGTCCGGCCAGCCAACCTACGCTTACTAATCAGAGTGTTGACTAAGATGCTGGAAAAAACTGTTAGACGCCTGACGTTTGAAGGGCTGAATAAATGCTTTCAGATTTCTAATAGAAGGAACAGTCACAAACAGACACACTTTTTAAGGCAAATAAAAAGAAGTTCCTGAGGTTCAGCTTAACTGCAAGGCCCTTAAAAACTTGAAAAGACCAGAACTGTGTGGAACTAAAGCTGTTTGAATCCTGAATCCTGAGCTGGGGACGCTTTTTTTTTTTTTTTTTTTGGTTTGGTTTGGTTTTTTTTTTTTTCTTTTTCTTTTTCTGAAGGGGAAGGAACCAGTAAAATCACACAGTCTAGGGAGAAGTTGCTAAAGCAGTAGAGTGGGTGTAAAATTTAATGCCTCAGTTTATTTTAAATCTTTAAAATTAAAAGATTAAAAGATCTTGTTTCAAATAGCATTTTAAAATTTAATGTTGGTATATAAATACAGGATATTAGTATATCATTTATAGTCATATTTATATAATTTAAAAGATTTGCTTAATTAAAAAAAAACCACCTCATGAATAAGTGAGTGTCATCTGGGATATTCAACTGTGAAGTCCAAGATGACAATTACTCTATCTGTGCTCTAAGACAAGGAATGAGCTGAAATGTTACCTCTGGTCATTCAATCTTAAAACAGTATGTAGAATTTGTTTGTATCTTTTTAAAAATTTTATGTTATTTTGCATTTTATGTTTTTATTTTTTTAATTTATTATTTTTTTATTTGTATCTAATTCTATGTCTTGGCACTGTTTTAAGTGCTTTATATGGATTTTCTTAGTCGTCACAAAAATTTCATGAGGTAGGTATTCTCATCCTTCCCACTTTCTAGACATGAACGCTGAGGCAGAGAGAACGTTAAGTAATTTGCTAATGACTACACTGGAAATAGGTGGTAAAGCCCCAAATCAAAACCGATTGCTTTAAATCCAGGGTCTCTGCTCTTAAAGTCTCTCTTTTGCCTTCTGAAGCAGCGACCCTGTCATTCTGTATAACTTCATTCTGTTTTGATTTTCTGCATAGCAACTATTTTCTGCATAGCAATATATAATAATACAATATTATATATCCAATATATTCATATTCAATATTCATATAATCAAGTCAATATATTCCTATCCATGCAATATATATTATATATTACAATATTATATATTATATGTTACATACATAATATATATTAGGCTCCTGTGTCACACTATATTGGAAATCTCATGCGAGTAGAGATCATTGTCTATTTTGCTCACTGGTTCACACCACTCACTAGCTAGCAATGGTGTCTATACAAAAGAGATGCTCAATACAAATGTGTGAGATTCAAAAAAAAAAAAAAGAATCAATTACTGCTGTGTGTTTATCATCTCCTGAGTTTCAGGTATGAAATAGTAATAAAAACAATACTGAAGGCCACAGTTTTCAAGCTGTGTTAGATTAAGCAGAGGTCCTTCAGGCGAGCAGTTAGTTGAAGGTAAGAGGGAGACAGGGCAGGGAGGCAGTTTTGGGATTATTCCTTCTTCTACCAGGAAGAGCTATTTTATGTGCATCAGAATCATATAGATATTAAATCTGGACTTCTTGCCAGCTTGGGCAAGATTTTTTTTTAATAAAGATTTATTTATTTATTTTAGAGAAAGAGAGATTCCAAGGTGCTGCAAATCAAATGTGGCCACAGGGTAAAAGGCATGGCTATAAACCCCTTTACAAGGGCTCAGCAAAATTTAAGGTGGTGGTTTATAGAACCACTCAGCCACACAAAGGGATTCTGAGAATCCTAAGGGCATTATAAACAGCATCTTAACTCATAGTCAGAAACAGAGGGGATCCTATCTCAAAAGGATTTTTCGGTGCACATTTTTTCTCATAATGAACTATAATCTGATACATAGAAAGTCCACAGAATTTTAAAGGAGGTTAAAGATGCCTTGGCCCCAACTTCCAATGATCAGGAAGCATTTGGAGAAAGCCACTCAGCTGCAGACAAGGGATATTTTTTATGGAGAGGAAAGCTGATCCAGAGGACAAAGCCAAGGTCTCAAAGGACCTGACCCCGAAGTCCAGGAAACTGGCAACACGTGCCTGGCTGTAATTACCAAGAACCAGATGCTGCTCTGGACCTTCCACATCCCCTCCTTTGGAGTGGAGTCTGTTGAGGTTTACCTCGCTCACCACCCTATGCCGAGCATACAGGAGACAGCTAACTTGTCTTTCTCGGTTCCAGGTGTCCAAATTAGAAATTTCTGCATCGTATCTGTATTGGACCTGATACAGACCATGAGATACTAGATTTTGATCCTGATACAATAATGTGGCTAACAAGTTGAGTATATTTTGCATCTAGGACGAACGTGAATTGTGACCAGAGAAAGGGCTTTAGGAGACTATTTCCAAAGAGGGCCACTGACACCCCTCTAACCTCCATGTCCTGTTGAAATGTGACTTTGCTGCTCAGCTCACCAGGAGGCAGAGTTCATTGCTCCCCTTCCTTAATTTGGGCTGGCCCTGTGACTTGTTTTGACCAACAGAATGCTGCTTCTTTCAAGTTTAGGCATTCAGCAACTTTGCAGTTCTTTTTTTTTTTTTTTTTTTTTTTTAATCCTCTTGTTAGCAAGCCACTGTGAAGAGAAGTGTGATTTTCTTAGAAAGACTATACAGAGAGAGGACCAGCCAGGCTGGTTTAATAGAAACCAGACTCTCCAGCCTCCTTGCTGAGGCAACAGATAAGTGAGTTAGGTCATCTTGAATCCTCCAGACCCAGACAGGCCCCCCAGTTGTCCCCAGGTGGATCAGAGATGAGCTGTACCTGATGAGCCTTACTCTGATTGCAGAACCCTAGGGAAAGAAATCGCTGTATTTTTTAAGCACTAGGGTTTGAGGTGGTTTGTCACACAGCAAAAAATGACTAAAGGAACACTTGATAGATCAGTGATTCCGAGCTAGTCCGAGGGGCTGGATGTGATGATACGGTCATGCAGAAGAATTAAAGCAGCACGCCAAGTGGGGCACCTGGGTGGCTCAGTAGGTTAAGCCTCTGCCTTCAGCTCAGGTCATGATTTCAGGGTCCTGGGATCAAGCCCTGCATCAGGCTCTCTGCTCAGCAGGGAGCCTGCTTCCTCTTCTCTCTCTGCCTGCCTCTCTGCCTACTTGTGATCTCTCTCTGTCAAAAAAAAAAAAAAAAAAAAAAAAGCAGCACGCCAAGCAATGAAAAGGCACTACCCATAACTAAACAGACCTTGGTGCTAGTTCTGGCTTCCTTCTTACCTACCGTGTGAACTTAGGCAGGCCACTTAGTATCTGTGGATCTCCTTTACAAAACGAGAGTAATGATATCTATCTTACAGGGCTGTTCTGAAGACTACCAAATAAATGACCAAAAAGCATGTTTAAAAACTACTGAGAACCACTCCGAAAGCACGCATGCTCCTCTTGTAACTGGGAAGCATGCTCCTTCAGAACGCACTTCAGAGACAGACTTGTCTACTTCATGTAAGAGCTCTCCTGCTTACTCTCTTCCCACTGATA
>PISX010009419.1:0-63164 GCA_004024625.1 Mellivora capensis
AAAAGAAACAAGATGGGATTGGGAGGGAGACAAACCATAAGTGACTCTTAATCTCACAAAACAAACTGAGGGTTGCTGGGGGGAGGGGGTCGGGAAAGGGGGGTGGGGTAATGGACATTGGGGAGGGTATGTGCTAGGGTTAGTGCTGTGAAGTGTGTAAACCTGGCGATTCACAGACATGTACCCCTGGGGATAAAAATTTGTTTATAAAAAATTAAAATTAAAAAAAAATAAAATAAAAGGGCTTCTTAGAGAAAAAGTTGATTTCTGGGGTGAAAAAGAAATGTATATATTAATCCTGGAACATTTTATTCTACCAGATAATAAGGACACTATTGGTGACTCTTAGAGAACTCAAGGACCGTCCTGAAAATGCCCCCACCAACCGCATATGGGAATTTTGAGTTTATTGTGATGATCAAAAATTACAATGGATTAGGAACCATTAAAATGTTTAAATCCATGCTCATAATAATATTTTAAATATCAGCCACCCTTGGAAGACAATAAAGAACTGGTTTGTTCTCTTAAAAGTCTAGAAAATAAAGAGAAATAACCAAGTGTCAATTTTCCATTTCCTAGAACACAGAATAATCACATAGTATCTGAGGAGAAGTCTTGGTAAAATATTCCCACTAACGAAGGAAAAACAAATGATATAATTAGAATATCATCATTTTTAATCTCTAATGAATAGATACAGGCATTAGGTATCAGTGGTTGCTAACATCATAAATAAGATAGAAAACCAGATCCCATGTCACTCCTATATTTTTGGCAAATACCATTGATAGTTGTGCCAAAACAATGAAACTGAGTGTGATCCAGTTTCTAAATCTCAGAAACAATTTATTAAAAATGCAGAGACATAGAAACATGTTGAACTGTACTATGGGGTGTATAATCAGCAAAGTCCAGGTTGTGAGAAATAGCACAAATGGCACGTGTTTTTCAACAAGTAAAAGAAAGGACTAGATAAGAAACCTAGAATTAAAAGAGAATTAAGAGACATCAAATTTAAAAAGAAATGAGCAAGATTATAAGTACATGGGGAGACACATCTAAATGATAAGCTTTTTAAAAAAAATTCCCAGTAGGGGCGCCTGGGTGGCTCAGTGGGTTAAAGCCTCTGCCTTCAGCTCAGGTCATGATCCCGGGATCCTGGGATCGAGCCCCACATCGGGCTCTCTGCTGAGCAGGGAGCCTGCTCCCTCCTCTCTCTCTGCCTGCCTCTCTGCTTACTTGTGCTCTCTCTCTGTCAAATAAATAAATAAAATCTTTAAAAAAAATTCTCAATAAACAATGTAAATTAGAATAATGGCTACCTATAGGAGAAGACTGGGATGGGACATGGGACCTGGTCTTCTGGGTGGATTACAAAGTTTTATTATTATTTATCTGGTGATAATGATAAGGTGTTTACCTTAGAATAATTCATCAGATCATATTTTTATTTTTTCTACTCTTAAAACTAATATTACACTATATCTTAACTAAAATTTAAATAAAAATTTGAAACATTAAAAAAAGATTATATTTTTACTTGATGTATTTTTCTGAGCCTGTGTTTTTTAATTTTGTGATGAAAAATATAATAAAGAGGGGCACCTGGGTGGCTCAGTTGTCTGTCTGCCTTCAGCTCAGATTCTACCAAGGGTCATGGGATGGAGCTCTGAATTGGGCTTTCTCCTCATTGGGGAGTCTGCTTCTCCCTCTCTGCCTCTCCCACTTTCTCACTCATGCTCTCTCTTGCACTCTCTCAATTAAATAAATAAAATTATTAAAAATTTAATAAATAATATAAAACTGTATTCATCAACTTCAATAAAATAGAACTATTTCTTGAAAGACACAAATAATGAAAACCAGCACAGCCATTGTTGGAGAAAAGGAGAAAACACAAAGCCATTAAAGAAAAGAATATACACAATATACATAAACAGCCTCAATATTAGGAAATCTAATCCAGTAATATGCACAAAGAATTATACACATAAACATGAGCTCTTTACCATAGGACTGCAAGGACATATTAAAATTCAAAAATAAAAAATTTAATTAAACATATTAACAAACTAAAAGAGCAAAACCGTATGATTATCTCAATGGATACAGAATAAGAATTTGATAACATTTAACATCAATTGTCGAGGAAAGCAGTCAGGATGCTAGCATTTTGAAGGGACTTCCTTAATCTGTTAAGCAGTGTTTACAAAAAACCTACAGGTTGGCCAAATGGTGAAAATCAATATGATAACCCCCACCAAGATTGGAAAACAAAGGCAAGTCTATCCCTTCTTACCACTCATACTAAATATTCTATTGGAGTTCCTAGGCAGTGCAATAAAGGAATAAAAATAAATAAGAGGCACATATATTGGAAAGTAAGTGATAAAAATGTCTTTTTTTTTTTTTTTTGCAGATCGTATATGTATAAATTCTAAGGACTCTCCAAAAATCGACTTGATTTAATGGGCGATTTTAGCAACAGGCACACAATGCAAGGTCAATGTTTAAAAATCAATGATATTTGTATTATATTAGGAATATGTAATTGTAAAATGAAATAAAAATATTTCCAATGACATCAAAAAGCTTAAAATACTTAGGAATGGATTTACAAAAACAAATTCTGCAATACTTTTAGACTAACAATTAGAGAAGACTGTGAGAGAATAATTAAGGCCTAAATATAAAATACATCTGACATGCTCATAGATTAAAAAAAGAATAAAAATGAATCCCTAATGACAGAAAGATGAACTCTGATTACCTGGGACCAGAAGTCGGGAACTGCTTGCAAAGAGGGAGGGAACTTTTGAAAGTGATGGAAATACTTGATTTATTATATAACACATATTGATTGCAGTGGTACTTACAGAGTGTCTACATTGGTCAAAACTACGAAGTACATGTTTTAAATGGGTACCTTTCACAATGCACCTGCAGGCCTGGTAATTCCTTTGTATACAGTTAGAGCTCTCAGTATGGTCATCAAAATATATTAAGTGAAAATATGTCTCCTCACCTCTTCTACCTGACAGTCATTACTGGAAATTAGAAGACAAGGAGAAGATCAAACGTATTCTTGTGTTGGCTTTTAGAATTACTCTGAGTCCCTTATTGTGTGGAAATATTCTGACTTTATTTCTTGCTTTGGTCTTTATGGCCATCCTAAGAAAATCCTACCTAACTTAATAGGGGTCCTGAATAGAGGAAATAATGATGAGCAATTAAATAAACAATCAAGACTTATCAGACGTTCAAGAAAAATGGTCACATTTTGATGAAAAACAAGTAATTAAAAAAAGAGAAACTGAACAAACAAAAATAATTCCAATTGCAATGTTAAAAATTTTTCAATTATCATCCTAAAAGATGATTAGGGACATATTCCCTTAATAAATGTACAACAGTGTACCATGTAAAATACATCATCAGAACACAAAAAGAAACCAAGGGAAATTTTTAAAAACAAAGTCAAAAATTTCTAATTGAAGGTTGGAATATAGTTAAAGGAATCTCCCACATTTCATTTACACATTCGTCTATTTATTCAATATTTACTGGGCACTTACTATGTGTGGTGGGGATAATACAGTGAACTACACAAACCATAACAATGTCCACATGGACCTTAAAATTCAATTTGCAAACAGAAAAACAGATGATTTATGTACAATATAATGCCAAGAAGTAATACATGTTATGAAGGAAACCAAAGTAGGGAAAGGACATAAAGCAAATGGAATATGATAAAGCATAGTCAAAGAAGGCCTTTTGATGAACTAACATATATAAAGAAGGTGGAATGCGGGAAAGTAGTAAGGCATGTGAAGTCTGGGGAAATTTTTCAAGCCATAGCCATATTCAAAATCCCCAAGAAAAGAAGAAGTGTGATATGGCTAAAGCAACAAGAACATCAATCAGTGTGACTGGAACAGAAGGAACTAAGAAGAGAACGAGAGACAGAAAGGCAAGGGCTGTTTAAGCTTCTGGAAGGGCTTTGTGACTTCTTACTCATGTGATGAGAAACCCCTGGAATGTCCTGAACATGGAAGACCCATGGCCTGGTTTATATCTCATGATGCCTGCGTATGTCGAGTTGACAGTGGGTGAGCAAGAGCTGAAGTGTTGAAACCAATTAGGAGGCTATTGCAGTGATCTTGGTGAAAATTATAGTGACTTGTACTAGAGTATTAGCAAGGAGATTAGTATGATGTAATTGGATAAGTGATAGAGACATTTTAACTGTAGGGATAACTTGGATCAGATGTGGGATGTGAGGAAAAGAGAGACAATAAGAATGAATACATTATTTTACAAATTAAGCAATGAAGTAAAATTGATGCCACTGTTGGTAGTGGGAAAAATTTTAAGAGAAATTTTGCTGATGGAAATCGTGAATTTTGTTTTGGATAGGTAAAATAACTATTAGACATTCGGGGGCCAAGTAAGGAGTTTATATATAAAATGTAGAACCTAAACAAATACATAAACAGAGAGATAAAAGACACAGAGATAGAAACTAAACGCAAAAAGACTATTTAACTCATAGAAAGAGCAAAAGAAAATGAGCCAAATTATTCTGAAGGCCATTAATGCCAACCAAGAGATATTTCAGACTTTCTGCTTTCTAAGAACATGTTGGAATTTCACTCTCTCGCTTCCCTTTAGTGGGATGGAGGATGTAACCAGTTCAGGCCAGTGTGTTGTTAACAGAAGAAAAGCAGTTACTACCACACGTTTAATTTCTGGTGAGGACATCCAGTGACTTCCTTTTTTCCCATAAACATAACGACTGGCCAAGTTAGTCACGTTTTTGGTGACAGGTTCAAAAATCTTGCCCTGAGTGACACCAGCAGATACAGCCATGATAGACATGTAGCATCAGTGAAAATAAATCTATGTTGTTCTAGGACACTGATTGACATTGCTTATTACAACAGAATGAGCTAATGTGTCCTGTTTGTTACAACTCTTTCTCAAGGGAGAGGGAAGGAAATAAGAGATTTGTGGATCCACACAGCCTCAGCTCTTTTGCCTTCTATGCATCTGTTCTTAAGGCATTACTTGAAAATGTATTCCAGGAAAATGAGAGAGTAAAGGAAGAAAAAGGATGACATGGGTTCTAGGAACATGTGATTCCATCCCCACAAAATAAAGAAGGAGAGTCTCAGGAAGGGCAGGAGAACAGAAGTTAAAAGAAATGAAAACTCTGGGAAAAGAGGATACTATAATAATTTCATATATATATGTGTATATATATATATATATATATATGAATGAAGAACTTAAAAATATGACCAAAAATGTGCTAAAAAATGATGAGAGGGTTATAGAAACATTATCCACCTCCACCTCCTCCTCCCCTCCAAATAAACAAAGCAAGTCAGAATTCAAAGATGACTCAAGTGCTACAAACTTTAGAGAAGTCAGGCAATTTCAGAGACAAGAATTCACAAAATCTATCAATAGGTAGAAAGTGCAGGAAGTTGGAAGATACTGATAATAAGATAAAAATATAAATTTCACAAAAGCTGAAATGTAGTAATCAAAATTTTCCATGCCCTGTTGTAAACTATTTACAATTAAACTTACTCCTTTTCTTACCACACTAAAGCTATAAAATAGGTTTTACTCCAATCCAATCTGACAGTGAGGAAAGATACCTGAGTAAGTTCTTCAAAGTCATGCAAGTAGTAGTAAGTGGCAAAGTCATTGTGCGAACCCTAAAAGTCTTGTAAAATTTTACATATTCTTCACTGTGAGACTAGAAAGACAACTAGACCCTCCAGTAAAGGCGCAATTCCAATACAAAAACCACTAAAGCAATTTGAAGCAATTATGAAAGTATTTTAAGAAAGAAAAAAATCTATTTTGCATTAAAAAATGGTGCAGTCAAAAATATAGGTAAGAAATAAGTGCTCAATGCGTAACACTTTGCTCTGTAGTAAACACTTCACATACTTATTGTAAAGTAAACTCTGGTTATTATTGTTCAGTTATAAAATTAACCCATAGATAAAGCACCAGAGTCTGAGTTTTCATTATAGAACAGAATTTAAATGGTAGCAACCTACAGAACTGAAGATATGTGAAAAATTGTTGTATGATGCAAGTCATATTGCAAATCAATAGGCTCTATGCACTTTTCAATGAATGGTACTGGGAAAATCGATTGTCTATATGGAATAGTAGTAAGCAAATAAAACTGGATTCCCCAGAGATAAAGATCAAGTGAATTAAATGCATAAGTACAAATAAGCAAAACTGCATAATAATCAGAACAAAATGGAGGAGAATGTTATGACCCTATGATAGGAAAGTATTTCTTAACCAAGGTGCCGAAGCACAAACCGTGAAGAAAAAAGTGTTAAATGTGATCATATTATAATCAGAAACATTCATACACTAGGAGACACTCTAACCAAAGCAAAATAAAACAAAAACAAGTCACAGAAAGAAAGAGATATTGGCCAAAGAATCAGTATACAGAGTGTATAAACAATTCCAGCAAATCAATAAACACACGGAATATTGGACAAAGGGTAAAAACAATAATTCACAATTTAAAAAAAAACAGAAATTTCAATGAAAAAGGAAAATAGTACTTTGGTTGCTTATATATTATATACAACATACATAAGTCTGTATGTATATCTATATGTGCTCACAGAGGAATATGTATATGTAAATACATATGTACACATATACAGTTTGTTTTAGAATGCCAAATAAAATTGCATTTCGGGGCACCTAGGTGGCTCAGCTGTTAAGTGTCTGCTTTCGGCTCAGGTCATGATCCCAGGGTCGTGGGATTGAGCTCCCTGCTCGCGGGAAGCCTGCTTCTCCCTCTCCCACTCCCTCTGCTTGTGTTCCCTCTCTCGCTATGTCTCTCTCTGTCAAATAAATAAATAAAATCTTTTTTAAAAAATGCATTTTATCTTTCCTAAAGAACTGACCAGCAAGAGTGATTAAAATTTGGGGAAAGTGTAACATATTTTTATCTCCAGGTCAGATACTTCCCGCACAAGCGACATCTACATTTCACAAGATATGGCTTCTCCCAGAGACAAATTCTTCAAAACTGAAATGTCCTGGGATCACTGCATCTGCTTTAACTTATCTCCCACCAACATCACTAAAACTAAAAACTAAAATTTAAATTTAAATTTTAAAAGCTGAAAATGTCTCTCTTTGGAAGCGCACGGGGCAATGTTTTGTTTTGTTTTGATTCACAGCTACAATAACTAGACATTTATTTATCAGATTTCAGAAGTAATCTAAATGACATGATTGGAAAAGGAGAATATTTTGCTAACATTTTGTAAATATGGTCCCATATTTTTATTGTTTTCTGATTGTGTAGTTCTTTAAAAAAAATAAAGATTTTATTTATTTATTTATTTATTTGAAAGACAGAGAGAGAGAAAGAATAAGTAGGGAGAGGGATGGAGAGAGAAGGAGAAGCAGGCTCCCTGCTGAGCAGGGATCCCAGTGTGGGGCTTGATGCCAGAACCCTGGGATCATGACCTGAGCTGAAGGCAGATGCTTAACCAAATGAGCCACCCAGGCACCTTTGTATAGTTCTTTTTTAAATAAAATCATATATTATTAATCTTACCTATTTTGCTATTGAAAGTATTCATTTTGCAAAGACTCCAGGGAATCAAATGTTCTAGGAAACACTTTTTGGCCAAAACTCATGATACAATATGTGCCCTTAAAAGACCACACAAGTTTTTAGGGCCATTTTGTAAAGCATCTCCAACATAAACATTAAATGGCAAGAGACGATTGTCCTTTAAGATTCCAGAAGTTGTTTGCTTGCTTGTTTGTCTGTTTCCAAAACTGAAACAAATAGAAAAAGAAGAGAAGGAGGAGAAAGAAAAGAAGGAGGTAGAGGAAAAGAAAACATAGCTGCTATTATACTAAGCATCGCTCAGGCACCATGCTAAGTAACAAACAAATATAAAATATCCGTATATAATCCTGGCACACAGCCAAAGGCATAATTATAATAACACTACATTTGACTGTTCAGGAAACTGAGACAGAGAATATAGATTGGCTGCCAAAGATCACATATATATAAAACTTAGAGGGAAGACCTAGATTATGACACAGAGGTGCTTGGAAATCCCTGGCACTTTAGTGATGCTACTGTCATATGGGAAAATGATGTTCATTTGGATGACACTCATTTGCAAGGGATATAATGTTGTCATGTAGAAAAAAATCGGCTCCAGGCCCTATGTAATTACTTGTTTATTGATTATAATTTCACAAAGATGTGTTTAAATACAAGATAATGAAAATGATGTCATTAGAAGGATTACCTTAAATTCTCTTCAACTCAAGTGGGAGGGTAATTCCCAAACTTTCATATTTATGTCGATGTTTAGTAGCAAACTTGCTATACACTTATGAAGGAAAAAGAGCTCCTGTGGCTTATATATTCTCTGTGGCTCCTTATCGGCATAGAAAGACTAGCAGTAAAAACTTTATCCTAAATGGCCAGGTATCTGTGCTTGGGTCTTGGTTATACTCCGGGCAGCCAGGTATGGATTCCTGTGGTGAACCAGAGTCCACCGGTGCAAGCATCTCCCCACAGTAAAGCATGGTGGTTATGGGCACAAGGTCTTCAAGTCACACTACAGCCCTGCCACTTCCTAGGTTTGTGATTAGAGGCAAAGAGCTTTCCTTCTCTGCATCCCTATTTCCTCATCTCCAAAGTAGGAATAATAAAAGCGCTTATATAGCACTGGTTGCTTCCCTAGGAAACAGACTTAGAGAAGGATTTACCATGCAGGAGATGTATGTACGGAAGGCATCTGGAATCCACACCTGTGAAAGGGTGCGGAGACAGCAGAAATAGGCAGAGAGAGAAGTTGCGTAATGCTGATCTAAGAACAGATTTTGACAATCGCCGGGAGGGCTCTGGAGCTAGAATGGTCTTTCAGTAGTGTCTGTCCAGAGTTGGATGGACATGACCAGGACTTTTCATGCAGGTATGAATCAGTCATTAGATGTGAGCTGGCTTGGAAAGAGCATGACTTTGTACAAGGTAGTTATCTACAGCTGAGGCAATTCCTGTAGGAGCTAACTGCTGAAGACTGTCTCCTGCTCCCTTCTAAGCCTGGATAGCAACTACTTCCTTGAAAGGAGAGCTGGGCCACATTTTATAGCATCCACCATGCTACCTCATAGGATTGCTGTGGTTTAGATGAGAGAGTGACACGGAGAGAGAAAAAGGGGGGGAGAGAGAGAGAGAGAGAGAGAAAATTCCGGCTTATAGTCAAGACTATGTAAAGTGTTGGCTATCATTAGTATTGAATAGGCAAACTTACGCAAAATATACTGTTCATGTGGAAGAAAAAGATGAGCCTAGAGAAAAACTGGGGGTTATAGCGAATACTTAATACCATGACATCCTTGGATAACATTATGTTTATTTGGGGAAATTAACACTCTCCCATTCAAACCATGTAGTTCCAGAGGGGCTGTGAACCACAACACCCCATTCCTTCCTCTAACCCCAGGGCACAGTAGGCATGCAATTTACTGGGGCCA
The DNA here is from genome assembly GCA_004024625.1 of Mellivora capensis. Lineage (NCBI taxonomy): Eukaryota > Metazoa > Chordata > Mammalia > Carnivora > Mustelidae > Mellivora > Mellivora capensis. The sequence goes on from PISX010009419.1 coordinate 9,577, forward strand.
ATAATGAAATTCCTTCTAAACACCAAGCCTAGTCTGGTCTGGAATGGGGATATCATACACACGTAGTCATTCAAATCCTAGCGTCAGAATATTCAATAAGGAAAGAAAAGATTCATTTTTCTCTAGCAATTAAAAAGCTTACAATTAATGGACTCCATAATCACTGCAGTTAAACTCATATTCTGGGTCCTTGGAAAATATAGCCATACTCACTCATTTGGCTGAGAAACTGGTTAAAGAGAACATATAACCCAGGATGCTGAAGACCTTGCCATGTAGTAACTCCAGGCACCACCACTTAGAAGACTGGGAAGCTCTGGGTGATTTGAAGGGAACCTGCCTTGGTTCATTCTTTGTGAAGACTAAGGTCAGAGTCTTCCGCAAAGCGTATTGCTCATAGAACCAGAAACCACAACTGACAAGTTACCTGGAGCGTAAGCCTTCCCAGATCTAAGATACAAATCCTTAAAGTCCCTTAATATCTCCTTGCCCTTTGCCTCCCTGTGAGGGATCCTGCTCCTAGATCCTGTTTGCAGTAGCACTTGTAGTTTGAGGTATAAACACTAGAGGTCTCTCCCTACTCATGAGCCTTTCTCCCTGCACACAGGGCTTTGCCTCATACTCCTGCTTTGCTGGGCTTGAGTTCACCCTAGTCTGCAGATCCTATACCAATTGTTAATTGTGTAAGACTGGAAATAGAGAGTTTTGAATCTCTGGATCCTTCATCTGCTTCCTAGAGCCATGTCACAGCCCATGAAAGGCATACAAAAAGTACATTTCTTTAAAAAAAAAAAAAAAAGGTTCTATCAATATAGTGCTGCTCTCCCTTACCCCCTACTGAAAAAGAACCAGTGACGCTGACTGGACCCAGTGAGCCGCAAAAGCCGTTGTCAGCTGCAATGAACATATCCAGAGTAACAATAGCACTGCTGAGTGACCACCTCAGTGCATCATGCCTTAGACTTAAATGTTAGCAGCGCCCCCTTGAGGTGTGTTGAGAACAACCCATACAGTGGTAAGCTCAAACTTGGGCGCCCCCAAATCACCACCTTAGCGGTATCACAGTCGGACAGAGTGGAAGTCAAACCCAAGGAAGTAAAGATAAGGAGAGATTTTACCTGTGGCCTAGACTAGAACATTTGGCCTGATCTCTCTATCTCAGACCAATTTCATGGTGGTCTTCATTTGGCACTATAAAGAGGGAAGTGTATAAACCAAAAGAAACGTCAGGGTGTGTTGGGAGAAGGAGAATTCCTGAGTTACATAAGCCAAAATAACATGCAGAACTAACATTAACTCCTTGCTTTTAAATTCCCTTGGTGTTGATCCATCCCATTAGGTATTCCTCCTTCCTAGGACTGAAGACAGGCTGGAAGAGTAGTAGAAGAAGTCTCGAGAAGGGTTAGGCTGGAGAGCAGCCTGGAATTTCACATGGAAACCAACAATCTTGGGTAGGTTGACTCAGCTAAATATTTGCAACTGTATTTTATGCCTGCTTAGGATTTGCCCATTGATGGAATATGGAGCTCGAGTAATCAGACAAACTTAAATTTAACTTAAGCTTATCTTTCCTTCTTAAAGCTTCTACCACTATTCCCACTTTTCCTACCCAATGAATTGAGATTTGATGAGCATGGCGCTGCAAGGTGGAAAGCTAGTTTTGGAAACTGAAGTACAAGTATGTTGAACTTGGCAGAAGATGTCATAGAAACCTGGCAAGCAAAACCTTCACCAAAGTAACAAAAAAAGCTCTGTGCATTATTGACCTTACTAAGGATTTATCTCACAGTATCTGTTATTTAAATGTCAAGGCTCCACATGCTTCAAATGTGATTCAATTTATAACTTTAAATTCACATAACTTTTCGACATCACATAGACTACACTTGTGAAATAAATTCATAGAACTAGAAATGTTGTGAACTTAATGCTTTCTTTCATGGTCAATTTTTAGGAAGAACATTGCTTTTATCCACTAAATAGGTCCAATTACATGATTCAAAAATTTTCTGTTCAGGTTACTTTTCAGTGTTTGTCAACAAAACATGCTTATTCTTATTGGAAATGGTCTAGAGCTATAATGTAAGAATATTTGCTAGGTGGGACAATGAACTTCCCAACAGAAAAGGCCTTTAACCCCTGGAATGGTTACGAGGATGCTTCAGTCTTTTTCTTGAAAGCTTGAAAAAATTGAATTCACTCCCATCAACAAATCAGCTACAAATGCAGTTCTTGGAGGGTTTACCACATAAACTCCCTAAATATTTTCTGGGTGATTATTCTGACACCTGTTTTGCACACACTGTATGTGTGAGTTGGAGGAAAACAGAGGTGCACATGCACGTTCTTCCCTTTTCCTGCAAAGTCAGTGGCACACTTTGCCACATTTTTTTAAAGTGTGATCCTGATGCTATTCACCAGTGTTCTGCCCATGGCTCTACTCATAAAACAGTATTGCTTGCAAGGGATGTGCCATCACCCCTCTGGCCTAGAAGCCAGCCAGGCAACACACCTCCTGGATGCCCCATCCTCATTGTAATTCTGCCTGAGCTCTGCCAGTTCCCTGGCCTCTCCAAAGGTCAGCCTGAGGTCTGCACTCCACCGCTAATGGGTGCGCGCAGTCTGCTCACTGCTCCTGCTGTGGCAGGGAAACTGAGTCCCTTTACATCTCTTTCTCCCTTGCTCTTTCCCTTCCTCCCTCCTTTCCCCTCTCCTGTGCTTGCTCCCTTTCTCTGCCTTGCAAATGACTCTGAGGAGCTAGGCTGGAGGATGATTTATATTAAGAAAAAAAAAAAAAGCACTCAATTTTTTTTTTTTTTTTTTGAACTGGGCTCCCTGAGAGCACTCAGGGCTGCCTCGTACTGCTCAACGCCTACCTGCTCAACTGCAGGGAAACAAGCTTCTGAAGGCTTTAATGGGATTTTGCCTGAGGCTGTTTTATTAAGATGTCGGCTTTTTCTGCTGCCTCTGCAGCTGACACCATTCACTGTCAGCTGTCCCCTCCCCTTTCCACCCCCTCTGACACCCCCCCAACAATGCACCAAATTATCCGCTTCATTTAGTGCTCATGGCTCGGTGTGGGCAAATTGGGAGAAGGAGCCCTACTGGGCCAGATGAACCAGGCAGAGGGGTGAAAAGCCACTGTGCTACTTAACTGGGGGTTTAAAGGGAGTGGGGAGGCAAAAAAAAGGAAGACTAAATCAATGCCACTGGGGCACACTTCCATTCTATTAGGAAGAATCATATTCCTATCAACATACCCATTTTGGAAGTACATTTACATGACTCATTTACATGAAACCTTCGTTTGAGAAAGTCTGTATACAAAGCCATGTGTAATTATCTACAATATATAATGTGCATTGTATACACATTGCAAAGCAGTTTGGAAATTATGCCATTCATTCAACTACGTGTTTATTACAAGAGAAAAATCAGCATGAATTCTTACTCATTAATGGATGTGCTGAATGAATATATATGTATATATATGTACATATACATATTTTCTACTTTCTAGAGGGAAGACTTGACTATAAATTGGAAATTTAACATTGGTAGTGGTGGTGGTGTTAAAGATAGTGGGTTTGTGTATTTCTATGTATATGTGTGCTTGTAGGGGAAGTGTGTGTTTGAGTTATATTTACAAGATGGGGATAGTGCTTACAACCAAACAGTTCATTAATTACCTGCTATGTTTACAGCAGGAATAAATTAAATACAGCTCAGTAGTAGTAGTGGTCAGGCTGTGGTATCAATGGTGACATCTAATTAGTAGTAAAAATTTTATGTTTCTATAGAACAGATCTATTAAGTGCTCAGGGTAGTTTAAGAGTGATTTATAATGAGGGATAATGGGGAAAACCTACCATGACCCCACTGTATGGATGAAAAACCTAGTGGCCTAATAGGAAGAGTCAGTTGACTCAAGATAAAACTTAGTTCAGTATCAGATGCTGAGAAAACCATTGTATTCCATTTCTTTTGAATGACTTCTCCAATAATCTGGTATAACAGGAATTCTTTTGCTTAGAAGTGATTCACTCACTCAACAAATATTTACTGAGTCTTGATTTTACATCTTGCACACACTATCCCATGTGTTTGACTTAAAGTGAAAAATGGGAAGCAAAAATTGCCATTATGTCACCTCTCATGGAACTTCCAGTTTAGTGGGGAAGACAGACATTGGTGAAGCAACCAAAACTCTTATCTGCTGGAAGGAAGAGACACAATTTAATGAGAACCTTTTGAGGCAGTCTGGGAAATCAGATTAGGCTTCTCTGAGGACATGGTGTTGAGTCTGATATCTGAAGGAGTAACAGGAGTTAATTCTGTGAAGCCATGTGTGTATGTGTGTGGCAGGGGTCTGGTGGGGTGGGTAGGGGGTTGGGGGATATACATGTACAGAAGCCCTCTGGCAGGAATGAGAGGATGCTTTTAAGGAAATAATATGTGACATTGTGACATAAGCACATATATTAAGTAGGCAGGTAATTCAAAGTGCTCTAGAGAGGTCAGGTTCAGAGCTCAAGGAGCCCAGGAAGTCTTTATAGTGAAAGCAGAAAAGCCTTATTCCATTGAACGGTTTTAAACTGTGGGGATTTTTGTGGGTGCCTGGTGGGGGGCAGGGGCTGTAGTATAACCCGATTCTCATTAGAAAGAGGGCCCCTCTTTCAGCATAGAGGAAAAACTGAAAAGGTATGAGAAAGGCAGCACAAAGATATCTGAGGGAGTTTTGCAAAGATCCAGGGAGGGACAGTGGCAGGTGGAAGTTGACAGGAAAGTTGGAGAGAGGAAGACAATGCTGAGAGATGTGTGGTAGGTAGACCAGAAGGTTCTACTAACGTAAGGGAGAGAGCTGTAAATGTCAAGAATAATTTCTAGATTTCTGGCTTGCAGGTCTGGGTGGCTCAGTTGATTAAAGGTCCACCTTCAGCTCAGATCATAGTCTTAGGGTCCTGGGATCAAGCCCCACATCAGGCTCCTTGCTCTGTGAGGAGTCTGCATCTCCCTCTCTCTCTGCCTGTGCCCCCACTTGTGCTCTCTCTCTTCTCTCCCTCTCTCTCTTCCTCTCTCAAATAAATAAATAAATAAAAATCCTTTTAAAAAATAGGTTTCTGAATTGAAAAATGAATGAATGGTGGCCCCATTTACTAAGACAGAGGAACACTGGAAAAGGTCTGCTTTAGAGGAAGCAGTCCATGAGTTTGGTTCTGGACATGCCATATGAGGTGCAGGTGGAAAATTAAATTGCAAAGTACCAAGTATGAAGGCGTTGATTAGCTATTGATACAGTCTAATGCTCAGAGGAGCAGGGGTCTAGCCTGGAGGTATGTGTGGCTTATCTGTGCATTGTTGGTAGTTGCTACCAAGGAGAACTGGTAACATTGATTAAAAGGAATAGAGGGAAAACTAAGAATACCAGTGTTTATTGGGTGGGTAAAAGAAATTAAACCTCAAAGGAGACAAAAATAGCCAAAGAAAGAAAGGAAGCTTCGAGAATAAGTCATGTCAGGAAATCAGTTAAAAAAAAAAAAAAGACAAAGTACTCAGTGGTTTCAGAGAGATGGCAGGTTCAAAGAAGCCTAACAACCAACCAGCCACTGAATTGTGCAACATGGAGCCCACTGTTGTATGAACACTGCTCGCTCTGCAGGACCTGGAAGTCCAGCCTAGGAACAGTAACCCCTCTCTCAGTTTGCGCAGGATGGTCCCAATTCATATTTGTGGTCTCAATGCAGGTACCAATGCCATCTCTGTCACTTTTTAATTTAAAGGTGTCACTCTTTAATTTTTTTTTATTTTTTATTAACATACAATGTATTATTAGCCCCAGGCATAGAGGTATCACTCTTTAGATGGTAAAATTTATGAGCACAAATTTTGAGTTTAAGAAATTTTACATGTTTTCTATACTCTGTCCTTGAATTGCCCTTCTTCTACCCATAACCAATCTCTATCAACTCTGCCTTACAGATCTAAAGTGTGACCACTCTCTTCCATTTCTGCTGCCAATGCCCCAGACCAAAGCACACTCATCTCCTGCCTGTACTTCAGTAAAGAGCCTTTACTGGATCCCTTCCCATCTATTCTTTACATAGCAGCCAGAATTAAAAATTTCATCATTAATCATATCATACCACTACCCTGCAGAAAAAGAATGAAAGAATGAATGGCAACTTTCAAAAGTTTTCCACTCACCTTAGAATAAAAACCAAACTCCTTAATACCACCTATAATGTTTGCCATGATATTGTATTGTACTGATTGTGTATCAATCAAGCTTCATTTTTATTTCATCCCTAGTGTCTGTCCCCAAACGATGATACAATTAAACTCATATAAGACATTCTGAGTGATGCAAGCCTTCCCAATGTTGTGTGTATTGTTTCCTTGCCTAGAAATATTTGGTCCACTCTTTACTTGGTGAACTCCTTTTCATCTTTAAGATCTGAGTCTGAAAGCCAAGTCCTAGGCTATGCCCCATACATCCACGAACTAAATTAATTCTCCCTATTATTGTCTTATATGATGTCCTGTTCTTCTCTTTCACAGCATCTTTCATAATTACTGTGAAACCTTTATGTGCATCTTCATATATTTTAAATCTCTCTTATTAGTGGATTCTAATCTCAGTGAAGAGAGGAATAATGCCTGTGTTTTTAACATGGCTGTATCCTTATAACACCACTTACTGCATCTTCTGGGTTCACAAAGTATGTTTCAACAAACACTGGTTGTGTCAAACGTGTGTTCAGCCCTGTATTATTGCCCAGGTAAGGGTTTTCTGAGTTAGTGACCATTCTAGAGTTAAAACTTATCAACTGAACAGTTTAATACAAGTCATTCCTTGGTTAGTAAATAATGAGTTAAAGCTTATGGATCTCTGATAGAAAGAAAATGGATACATCCCACTAACAATGTGTAATTTGAGTTTAGATGTCAAGGTTGTTTGTAAGGGAAGTGTGTGACAGAGTTTTAGGCACATGTTTTCAAAAGAGTGAGTACTTTTTGCATGAACACCCTTAATGTTCTTGGATACCCCAACTCTGAATAAGCAATCCCTTGACTGTTCTCGGCTTTCTTGGTCACCCCTAGTAAAAGTCAAGAGCATCTCTCCAGAGATGACCATAAATGACCATCTCTCCAGAATAATCTGAAACAACTAGACAAAGTGTTGATACTGCTGTAACAACTTTAAGATCTACTGATGGAAAGCCCTTCTTCCTCTGGCCTGAGAGTGTATGGCTTTCAGGAATATGTTTATATATTGTACTTCTTCAAAATTGGGGGGAGACACCCATTTCCTGATTTCCAACCCTTAAGTCACCTCTAGATTAGGATCTTGTCTTTCTCTCTCTACTATGTTAGGGAGGTTAGGAAGCTAAAATAAACTTGTTTGAGTTTTAGCCATCATTTTAGTTTGTGCCCCTTGAAAGCTATACTCATCTAGAAGGAAAGAGCCTGCTCTAACTTTCCCCCTGCAGTTAGAATATTCATGTGTAATCTGTCAAATATAGGTATTACAGGCTAGGTACTGAAAATTCAAAAGCGACATATGAAAAAGGCCAAAGGTCAGCAGAAGAATATTCACAATCAATTTGTAAATAAATAGTTCTCTAGATACTCACAAAAGCATACATTTAATGTGAGTGTGTTTGCATGCACATGCATACACAAACACACAAAGCCTGGAGTCTCACAGGCTTATGTCCAAAACTATGGGCATTTTACACATTCTTTCTTTCTTTCTTTTTGACAAGAATTTATAATTCTAAATGTCAGGACTATACTTGCTTGGGGGCTAAAATGATCAAGATTCAAATCCTCGTCCCCAGGAGCTTACAGACATGTGTGGGTATGTGTATGTCTATTTGTTGGTGTGCATGCATTCATATCATTAAGATACACAGAAAAATTATTGAATACATGTGAACATGAGTTGTTTTATTTGTAAGGAAAGAGTTGTCTGCTTGGAAGAGTCAAAAACTGCCTATGATTCTTACTGCATCATCGTTTCCAGTTCTCTTTTCTTTGGGAAATGGAAAGTTTTTCTGGATTTCCCTCTTCCAGAAAAGAACCATGAGAAACAACTGTAGAAAACACTGTGCTTACCATGTTTTTAGTGGGACTATTTCCTTTATGATTTCGGTTTTCTTTGCAGTGATGAGTTAGCACCCAGTTCAGGGTCAGATTGATTCAGAGCCTAAACAATTTTTGTTTTAAAGGTCCTAAGATGAAGTCTCTTGAGGAAGTAAAAACCCCAAGTCTTATAATCCCAAGGGTCTATTGTTAGGGAAATACAATATCAAGGAACTGTCTTACCCTTCCCCCTATTTCTAGTCCCTCTTTGTGTTCCTTCATCATCGTTTGGGACGTGAACTTTATTGGATTTGACAGAGACTTCAACAAAGATAGTTTCTATCCTTAGAGTTAAGACTACCCTCTAGAGTATCTAATACAATATTTCCAAGTATAGTTTGGGACCCTTAGTTAAAACTATACAACCATTGAGGGAAAAAATTAAAAGCTGCCTATGAGTCAACTTGTATCTGAAAAAGAATAAGTTGGGGGGGCAGTCAGCCTATTCCGCACAAATTAAAATCTGTACCAATTTACCACCATATTTATGGAAAAACTCTGTAGTTATAAGGCAGCAGTGATTATGTCTCCATGTTTGTTCTATTTATTTACTTTCTTACTCCTTTCTTTTATCTCCTAACTGCTTGTCAAAGAAAAACCATCAAGTGTTTAAATAAAGGCAAACCTATTGGGAAATAACTTCTTGATTTTTTTTTTAAAGTCTGTGCATTACATTTAAGTCATTGCTGAACTGAGATTTGAGAACAGTTAGAAGTTCATGACAAGCACTTTGACTAATTTATAGATAGGAAGTAATGTAGACTGGTGCAATTATCTATTTTTTGGACTAATTTTGAGGAATTTTCTTTTATTATTATTATCAGAGCCTATTCTATTATGGAGTAACTAGGTATTGCCCCCCAAAATTCTCAGGATCATTTCAGATGTGGAATTGGGGTGCACTGAGATGAGAAAGAATGGCACGATGGGCAGAATTTCTCTGAGCCAGGGTAAAAGCACAAAAAACCCATGTGATGAGAAAAAAAGGATTAAAAAGGAAAGAACATGATTACATTTAGGCACATCAGCTCCAACATATTTCTTTGTGGAATGAGGCTGTAAGTTAACAAGTTAGAATCCTCTGAGTGCCTGTCATTCCTTGGTCAAGAGTTGATTGTTCATGAAGACATCATCATCTGTTGGCCACTAAGGTACTAAGGAATGCCCATAAGAATTCTGCCTTAGGCTTTGAGAGAAAAACTCCTAATAGTAACTCATTAAAATGTTCTTAACTGAAAGAGTTAGGTCTTTCTTCAGTGCCTGACTTTCAGAGAGAGTATGGGGTCCAGGAATAATTGGGCCCCCTGAAAATTGTCCGTTCAATTCTATAGTGAATATATTTTAAATTATTTCAAGAGGAGAACAAATTAGTCCACATAGAGGTTCATATGAGATTTAAAATAGCTGTAGTTGCATCTTCCTCTTAGTACATAAATTTTAAGACTTGAATAAGTTAATAAAGTTAAATAATATTATCATTAGCTTTAACAGCTTAAACCTGCATAGGAGTGGACATTGCTGGAATAGTCTTAAGGCAGGACAATTTTATTACCATTTTATTTTTCATCATGTCCCTGTCACTGATCATGGTTGCTATGCCAAGGGTACTCCAACTGCAAATGTATTACATTTATATATCTTCCATGACAGATAATGGTGAAGAGAGAGAGGAAAAGAAAGGCAATTCTAAGATAACATTGTCTCCCATGTATGGTTAAAATGAGAATATAAACTATTCACAAAAAAGTTATAATTAAAAATTACAAGGTGACATTTATATAACATATTACTAAATGCTAGAGATATATGGAGTTTAGGCTGAACTCTTTGTGTGTATATTAATCCACAAAACACATCAAGCCATCACCATCACTTATATAGTGTAAACTCATGTGTGCAAAGCCCTGTTCTGTAATGGTGTTTCTAAACCACAGAGATATTGGCAATGGCTAGAAATTTCACAACAAAGAGAGATGTTGCTAACTTCTATTGGGTATTCTATTGGGTAGAAACCAAGAATACTACTAAATAAACATCCTATAATGCACAAGACAGCACACTAAACAAAGAATTATCCAGTTTGAAACGTCCATGGTTCCTGTGTTGAGAAACTTTATGTACTATAGTTAGGTAACACCAAGTGATATAAATCCTTTTTTTGTCTCCTCTCAAAGAGCTATAACATTCTAGGTAAAAACACAGAAACAAAATAAGTAGATAATTACACATGGAATATATAGACAGAGCACTGTTTTAGTGACAGAAAAAATACAGGATAATGTTGCCCAGGAGGGAGTTTTGAAGGAGGAATCAACAGCCAGGAGAAGCCCACCGTGGTGAGGTTTTAATGAAAATTTAACATTGACAAATAAAGAGCAGGGCTTAATGCCAACATGACCAAGATGCAGATATAGCCTCAGGTATGAAGGGGAGAAAGTCTATGAGGTAGCCAAGATGAAGGACTAAATTGGTGCAAGGTAAGATTAAAAATAAAAATTGTGACACTTGGTTTTGGCTCAGGTCATGATCTCATGGGTTGTGAGATGGAGCCCAGTGCAGAGCCCCATACTCAGCAGGAAGTCTGCTTGAAGATTCTCTCCCTCTGCCCCTCCCCTCCTCTCTTTTAAATGAATAAATAAATCTTTTTAAAAAATAAATCAAAATTATGGCCCAAACACTCTACATTATACAAAGAAATTTAGATGTCAGTCTATAAAATTATGGAGAATCATATATAAGGTTTTAGACAATGAAATGATAAAATACTAACCAACTTTATATTTTACAACTTCCTTATTTCTTTATTTTAGTATACTGTACTACTTTTACGAAGCTGCATCTAGTTTATCTTTCTTTAAAACTATTTTTGACATCTTTTGTTTGCTTGAAATGAACTCAGCTATATAAATGCCAAGCCTTTTTAAGGATCTGCCAATTCATTTCTTTCATCCCACATCCAAGCAAGCTATATATATTAATTGTACTTCAAATACTGAGATATAAAAGACTATTCATACCTACTTGCATTATTTTTGTCATATTGTACCTTATAGTTATTTTGTTTGTTTCTTTTTGCATTCACACTAAATTCCTCATGCCAGGGAGTAGGACTTATCCATCCTGGCCATTTCAGTGTTTTAAGAGCTCAGTGAAGGTTCATTGACTGAATGTCTGTGGGGATCCAGGAGAAAGTGGACTCTGCATTTTGGGGAGATATGCAGCAGGAGTTATTCAATTACCATTTGTTTATATATAATTTCTTATTAATTTCTTATTAATTCCAGTGTTTGTGGTGATACTTAATCATCAATAGTCAAATAGTGTTAATTTTACATTAGAGTTGATATTAAGGGAAAGAAGGAAAAGGAAGAGAGGTAGAACTACATGAAAAGTCATAAGTAAAGACACCAACAAAAGGTTTAAACAGTTGTGTGCAAATATGATTTTCCATTAAAAAAAATTTTAAGTCTCACATGGAAGCCTGGTCAATAGAATGGATATAAACAGAGTTGGCTCATCAGAAGTGGTTCTTCCCTCTTCTACCCACTATCCACTGAAACTCTAAGAACTTCCTACCCATCTGTCTATGATTCCACTGTGAAGGGTTTAAAAACCAGCTGACAGAGCTCCCAATAGGAAAAGGACATTTTCATTTGAGTTCCATGAATGTCCCTAAAAAGATGGACACTCTGACAATTTGTTTTCATATTGTTTCCCTACTTTGGTTGCAGACCCAATCGGAGGTCAATTTTACATAATATGAGTTTATTTTTTTCCTCTCAGGTAAAGAGACAGTGATGTTCATTCTTAACTAGAAAACTGAAAAGAGCAAATAGCTGTTTCTCACGAAGAAGATCAAATTAGTTATATTGAAGTGACCAATATTTTTCGCCTAAGGAAATACCCAGCTTTCATGTATATTGCATGAGTGTAAATTAGAGTTTTTCTGTGGGATTACAGAGTTACTGACTTCACTATTTCTAGAAAAGAAGTGTTGCTGCACCTTTGGAAAATCTGAATCAGATCCTAGTGGTCATGGGTTTTCTCAGATGTGGGCTGACTATTCTCCTTGCAACAACATTGATTGCTCCTACAGAAAGACAACTGGAATATAAGGTCTTTATTGAAGCGGATTGTCTTCTACCTATAAAACCCTTAGTACTGCACAGATAGAAGGTAGATAAAGCACATTACCTGGCTATGGAGTTGTAGAGGTAGATGTAGAACTCCTTACAAGCTAGCACTGATTTGTTGTATGGGCTTTAAATATCTGAGATCATGAAAGATATCTAAGATCATGAAAAAAATAGCAAATTTTATTTTGGACTGAGCAAATGGAATCACAACTTATGTTTTTCAATGTGCAGAGTCTGCAGTATGCTTTTGGCATTTCTGACAGTTACTATTGTTTTATTCCTTTGGGATATTAAGGCTGGCTACAGGGAACAGTAGAAGCATGCCCCCCCACACATTTTTTTCTTGAACCCATTGGGATCTACTTTTCTGTAGCGATTACCAAAAGTGTGCAAAATCTTATAATTGGGGAGGCCTTGAATGGAAATGAACCTTAGATGTCTCTAGTGTCCCCTCTCTCAATTACTATTTAAAGGAGTTGCAGGCCAGCTCAGTTGGTAGCATATGTGACTCTTAATCTTGGGGTTGTAAATTCAAGCCCCCCATTGGGTGTAGAGATTATTTAAGAAAGAGTAAAATTTTTGAAAATAAAAAAATAAAGGAGCTCCTGGTTCTATGATTATAATTGAAACTATGTTATTTCCTAGCCCGAACCTCAGGAGACAATGCAATGAAAATTGGGAAATAGGGAGATCAAGACAAGTTATCAGTGAGTTTAACTCAGTGGCTTTTAGGTACTCATTTATTTTTTAACTTGATCACCCTATCTGTGAATCATGCCATGCTAGTTTTAGTTATAAAATATGAGATAATGAGTGATCTTGTCCTTTTCAAAAACACACAAAAATATCTTGTCTTTGATTTCTTTAAAAATTGCATAGATTTTTCATCTTGTTCTTCTTCTCTTTTTCTCTTAAATTTCTTAGTAGTTTTATTTGTAATTTTGTGCAAAGACCTAGAAGAGAGGGAAGTAATATCGACCAAGCTTCAGCACTATTTAAAGTCCTGGTTTGCTATAATCTTGTAGCAGTGTATATACATATTAAAATTCATTTCATCTCTAATCTCTTTCAATTAAAAAGGCAGGGTTGCCTTCAGCTTTATGAAATTTATGATATGAAACACCTTAGATATGCTAAAACTGTTAAACTGAATTTTATTTAGTATTTTGATTATAAATTAGGGAAATGGTACATTAACTCCTTTCTGAGGCTAAGATTAAAAAGGCTCCATTTATTTGCTGTTGTTGTAGTGTTTTGCAACATATGTTATATTTATAATTGCCTTATTAAATCTTATACATTGTAAGTGATAATCATATTGCCCAGAGCTATAAAATCATCAAAATATATAATGGCATTTTAAGTTGTTGTATCTACAAATGGGAATTTTTATTTTTAGCTTTTTAATAATGTTTTCAGCTGAGTGTTGGAAACAGTCATCAGCTATTCAGAAGGGAAATATTATTTCCACTAAGTATTTGGTAGGTGATATTAAGAGGAAATCATAGTCAAGTCTCAGCCAGATAAACATGGACATTACAGAACAATTCCACTGTAGAAAAGAACTGAGTGTAGCCATGGTTTGATGGAGATGACACAGATAAAATCAAGTTCATAAGATAAGTTCAAGCACCACACTCTCTATAGAATCTACAGATTCTTCCTTTCTTATCTACTTAGTAAAGCCCATGAACCTGAATTGTAATACCCCAGTTGATGGCTCCTTCTCCTCTCCTCTCCCCATTCCCCTCTTATTTCTTGAAGAGGATGTTTTCAAGGTTTTATCCTTGAAACCCATCTCTCTTTTCCACCAGCATAACTTTTACTATCAATATAACTTTTTCATAGCGTTGTCTAAATGCAAAAGTGAATCCTAAATTAGTAAATTACTTTTAGCCCAAATATTTTTCCAAAGTTCCAAAGAAGCATCAACAATGATTGGTTGGATAAATTCTCTTGAAACTCTTCCTGATAGCTTACTTCCCCTTTAAGTTCACCATGTCCAGAAACAAACTCATTATCTCCTCTCAGTAAACTCCCTATTCTAACCTATTAATTATTTCAAAAGTCTTGCATTGACCAATTCATTAAAGCATCTCAAGATTCAAAGGCAGATGGGGATTTTGACTCAGACTCTGTATAAAATTTGCTTCACTTAAGTTTACCAACAAGCCAACCATTTAGCAATCAAAGGCAGAGACAAAATAAAAAACTTGAACAAAAAAGTCAATCACACAAGTAAGTTGGCACAGTCTCCAGGGCCTCTCCCTCTTCTATATGGAACCATGATTAAATTCTGGTCTTATGGAATGCCAGAGTGGCTCTGTTGTTTACGCAACTGCCTTTGGCTCAGGTCATGATCCCAGGGTCCTAGGGTCGAGCCCCACATCAGGCTCCCTGCCGAGCTCTCCTCGCTCATGCTTTCTCACTCACTCACTCTCCATATTTCAAATAAATAAATAAAATCTTAAAAAAAAAACCAAAAAGTCTGGTCTTCTGAGCATCCTGAATAAATTCCTCAGGTCAGGGAAGCCCAGGACCAAAGTCTGTATCTCTTCCTTCTGGGGGCTAGAAAAGGTACACTTTCTAGAATAAAACTTGTAATTTATTCTTCTTATTTTATCACTGGGCCTACAGTAATCTTTTCCAAGGCTTTTCTACCACAGGGACTGTCACCCTGCCTGGGTGTCACTCCAGCTTACAGCTTTGAGATCATCTTTGCTTCTTCCCTCTCTATTGTCTCTATATCCAATTAATTTCAAAGTCTTACTGATTCTACCTCCACACTGACCAGTCACCTTTCCTCTTTTACTTTTACATCCCATCTCTCCAATTTAAATAATTAATATCCCTAAATGCCAGAAGTAGTAAGCTTCACCAGTCATATAAAAACATTACTTAAAAGACCAGCTTGTATGCCTGCAAAGGTATTATTGTTAAAATGGGTTTATTTGGTAGGTATTACATGGGAAAAGAGGAACCCTACTCATCCCTTAGGAAAATAATTTGTGTCTCTATATTGCCTAATGCAGAATAAGTGCTCATAAAATAGTATTGAATTAAATTCAGATGTGTTTTGATTTATCTTCTGCAGGAATACTTTACTAATTGAGAATATACTATAATAAATCCCATGGCTTCTCTAGTGAAATATCATCACATGGGATGTGTGGATTAATGAAGAAGAAGTGATGTTTTAAAATGTGTGAAAAACAAAATAAAACTTCACTTGTTGGATAAAATTATTCATAAGAGATCACAGTATACCCAAATAGCTGGAACTAAATTGTAAATATTTACTGGAGTCAAATGATAGACAATCCTTATTTATAACTGTTCAGCATAGGAAAAAATAAATAAAGCCATGATTTATTTCTATATATTTCTATATGTATTTCTATATATTTCTATAATATATATAAAATATATTTCTATAATAATATCAATATTATTTCTATTCCACTCTCAGGCAGTGTTCAAGACCCACCCTAAGTATGTCTCTGGAGTATACAAAGCTTGTCTTCATGATCCCAAACAAGTGTATTTGTCCCTACTTGATGTAATCAACATCCCACTGAAGAAAAAGCAATGGAAGAACTACCCAACATGTGTTTTTCGAAGACCTCATCTGGAAAAGAGCCTGGGAAAAGATGATGGATAAGACTGGAAAATGTGCAGTCCTCAAAACTCAAAACTTTTGCATGTGAATGTGTCATGCATGTGTTCATAAAGTCATTCAAATTAGGAACCAAAATTAGAACTGTAAAATTTAGGCTTCCTAAAGCTTATTTTCAGTGAAAGATTTTCTTTCTTAAAAACATGAGATACAGAAACACCCATGAGAAAAAGCCATTATCCCTTTGAATCTTCTGTTTTGCTAGAACATTCTGCAAGGAAACTGAAGAAAGGTGTGGACGTGTCTGGTTAAACTGGACCTTGGGCAAGCAGAGCTTGGGGAATAGTAGATGAGAATCAGAAGTCCTGACTTAAAAATGTACCGTTCTTGTTTTCCATAAACTGAAGATGAGCAAGGTCTTCTGATTACTTGGGTAACTGAGCTGGAGGCAATGTAGTAGGTGGGAGGAGAAAGCCAAACCAAAACAACAAAAAAATAAAACCTAGAAATAGCAGAGAAGTCCTTGGTTTTATTACTGGTTCTACTTATAATGAAATATGTCTCCAGAAATAATTTTCTTCCCTCCTGGGCCTTCTGTGTAGTCATCTGTGGAAAAACAAAAACAAAAACAAAAATAAAAACAAAGACAGCAACAACAAACACTGTGGAATTTAATCTTCAAGGACCCTCCAAGACCAACCTTCTAAAATTCCACAGCCTAAAGGTCTTCTAAGCCTGGGATGCTTTAGAATTCTGTCTTCATCCATACTGAGCTCTAATATAATATAATCTAATATAATTATCCTGGTTCCTTGAGAGATTTTAGGCCTTCAGAGTGGAAACGCAGACTGCAAGGAGAAACCTCCATCTACAAAGGAGGTCTTCACATTCAATGTGAGATTCAAGGACTCTTAAGAGAAGTCCTAGACCAGTTAAATAATCTGTCTTATCCACACAATGAAATAAAAAGATAAGAGAAAGATCACTATGTACTACTACAGCACACTATTTGGACCTATCATTAAATCAAAAAAGTAAGGTGCAAGAGAATGTGTAGTATGCTATTATTTTTGTTAGATAGTAGGTACACACATGTATAGATATATATTTTTATGTTTTCAAAATAAAATGCTGGAAGTAAACAAAAGGCTAATACAATGAAAGCTGGAGTTCTTTGAAAGAATCTTGATTATAGTTTTCAATTTGGAACTACATAAATATTTTACATATATTTTTAAATATATTTAATAAAACAAAATTGATCTTCAGGAATTAAAAAGACACTGGAACAAATGAACATAATTGTATTTCTAATTGGAGGCAAATCCACACATAGAAAATTATTTCAAGCGAATTCGAAAAACAGTGATTTGTCTATACTCAGGACTGTACAGGAGTATACCCACACTTATATAGAAATCATAAAATGCAGTCATTGGGTTAGTGCAGTGATCTGGGGTTTATACTGATATAATTGAGAACTAAAGTTTTAAGAGTAAGTAAAAAGAGAGGCAAACAAAATCAAAGCAATTAATGGATGAACTCACACTAATCTAAAATATATCTTATGGATCCTAGATTTCAGCATCAGGGCCATTCACTTAGTTATACTCTCAATTTTATTTTAAACTGTAAGCAGAAATATGCTTATTAGATTAGTCAGGGTCAATGAGAAATGCTTGACAAAATAGGACAAAGGAGAATAGCATATTAGAAATACATATGGTAGCTATCAGTTTTGCACACATGCTTTGTATAAGGTACTGTGCTAAGAGCTTTCCAAGCATTCTCTCATTAAATCCTCCCCAAAATCTTAGGATGTAGATGCAATTATGATCCCCATCTGTGAGCACTAAGCTGTACAGATTTTAGGTAAATGATGTGCAAACTAAACAAGGAGTTTAGAGTAATAGTATATTTTTTCCTGCTTTGTCGAAGATCATTTGACCATAGAGTTGAGGGTCCATATCTGGGCTCTCTACTCTGTTCCATTGGTCTATGTGTCTGTTTTGATGCCAGTACCACGCTGTCTTGGTGATCACAGCTTTGTAGTAAAGCTTGAAATCAGGTAATGAGATGCCACTAGTTTTATTTTTGTTTTTCAACATTTCCTTAGCGATTCGGGGTCTATAATGGAAAAACTTTGGATTCAGACTTAACTGAATTTGAAACTAAATTTTATCAATACATGTTTATGTTACTTAAATACTCCAAAACTTTGGTTTCTTCAAAGTCAAGAATAAATATTATGATATCTACACAGGATTAATTTAGGAATCTAGGCTGACTGATTTGCCTTCCTTTGGACTAGGTGATAGAGTGTTATTAGTGAAAAGACATTGCAAGAATAACCCCAAGAATAATTTCTATCTATTTAATAGTTTTCTTCCATGAAGACCCTAAAGAAAAATTCCTACAGTGGCTTTAGACATCTTTCCACTAAGAAATGACCAAGTACCTGGGAGATCTAGATCCTAGTAAAACAAAAGTTTCTAGTAAGTTCAAGGTGGGGGGGATATGAAGTAGCTGAAATCTGTAAAGAGAAGTCACTTCTTTTCTTCAAAGACAAATTTGGTTTTTACCAAAAGAGTGCTCAGACTACTAAAATTCCTTCCCTCCTCAAAATTCTCTACTTCCCATGGATTATTTCTCATTTGGATCTTCTTGCAGGATTGGATCCTACCATTTCTTTTCCTTGCTTTATCTGTATCCCTTCTCTACTAAATATAAAAAAAGACACCAATATAGGGATGCCTGGGTGGCTCAGTTGGTTAGGCGGCTGCCTTCGGCTCAGGTCATGATCCCAGCGTCCTGGGATCGAGTCCCACATCCGGCTCCTTGCTCGGCGGGGAGCCTGTTCTCCCTCTTCCTCTGCCTGCCACTCTGTCTGCCTGTGCTCACTCTCTCTGACAAATAAATAAATTTTTAAAAAAAGACACCAATATAAAAAGGCATGGTCTATTACCAGTCTTTAAAATCTCTTTTTATTCCACATACTTTACATTAATTCCTTCTGCTGACAGCTCCTGGCTCATTTCTCCATGTTTTTTGTAGCAAAACTAACCAAAATATGTATTTTCCCCATCTTCATGTATCCTTTTCTCATCCCTTCCAAAGGGACTTCTATGCCCACAGATCTATAAAACTGCTATTGAAGGTCGCCAATAGTTAGTAACCAATAACCTTAATTAGTAACTCCAATGGTCAGTTTTCTTCCCTCTCTGTATTCCATCTTTCAGCATTATTTCATATATCCATACCATCTCCTTGCCATACATTGGGTCCCATTGGAGTCAGAGTCCATTTTGGAGGATGTTGATTTTCTTTGATTAACACTGAGATGCCTTATAGGCTAGTGGCTTTCTTGCTCTCCCGACTTTCCATCTTCTCCACCACCTTATGTCCATGCTCCAAATATACAGGCTTTCCATTTGTCTAAGGCCTACTCTTCCCTCAAGGACTGTTTTCATCCTGTCCTCCTCTTGTGATTACCTTTGTTCCAGAGTTGTGATATTATTCATACTACTACCTACTTGGCACTTACTATATGCTGTCATTCATTGAGTTGCTTTTTAAGCAGATCCCTACCTATTATCTATCTATCTATCTATCTATCTATCTATCATCTATTTATCTAAGATCTCTCTCTCATCTATCACTCCATCTATCCAACTAGACATAAGTTTCTTTGTACAGAAGTCTTACTCATAACTTTTTGTTTTGTTTCATGTGAATATGCACTTAACGCAAAACCATTTGCTGGAAGAGATCATTTTTCCTGATCTTACTGTAATGTCAAATATGTCATAAATTAAGTGACTACACTATTGAATTTGTTCCCCCATTATAAATAATGCTTCAATAAACACAGCAGTGCTGATGCCTATGCTACTGCACATTCTTTCTTTTAGGAGCTTTATGGTTTCAGGTCTTACACTGCAACATTTTTTACAATAGCCAATATATGGCTGAAACCTAAGTGTCCATTAATAGATGATTGGATAAAAAAGATGTGGGATATATGTATATGTATATGTATGTACATATCTATCAGCAATATAAAAAGAATAAGTTCTTGCCATTTTCAACAGCATAGATGGACTTAGAAAAATGACTGAAATGAGTCAGAGAGAGAAAGGCAAATACCATATGATTTAATTATATGTTGAAGTTAAAACAAAACAAATGAAATGCCATAAAAAGAAAGGCAAATACCATGTGATTTTATATTTGTGTTGAATCTAAAACAAAACAAAATAAATCAACAAACAGAAAACAAAAACAGGTTCATAAATATAGAAAGCAAAGTGGTAGCTGCCAGTGGAGAGGGGGTGGGGGATGGATGAAATAGATGAAGGGGTTTAAGAGGTGCAAACTTGTAGTTATAAAACAAGCAAGTCACAAAGATGAAAAGTACAGCATAGGGGATATGGTCAATAGTATTTTAATAAGATTGAATGGTGGCAGGTAGTGATTACACTTGTGCTTAGCAGTATGTGATGTATAGAATTATTGAATCACTGTGTTATGTACCTGAAACCAATATAACATACTGTATGTCAACTATATTTAATAATAAAACATTTAAAAATAAATAAAAAGTAAAAGAATAGAAAAGATATATCATGCAAATATTAATAAAAAAGCAAAAATTACTATATTGATGTCCTGCAAAGCAGACTACAGAACAAATTACTAGAGACAAATTTCATAATAATGAAAAGATCAAGTCATAAAGAAAATATAATCTTCCTAAATGTGTACGTGCCGAACAGAAGAGTTTCAAAATGCGTGGAGCAAAATGTCACAAGCTAGAAGGAATAGGCAAATTAACAATTATACTTAGGGATTTTAATAGCCAAGTCTGACAGAACTGGAAGTAAGTCTGATAGCAACTGATAGAACTACTAGAGAGAAAATAAGTAATGATATAAGGGTGAACAGCACGATCAACCCAGAGAATCTAACTGAGTATGAGAAAGCCTTCTGGTAATGACATATCTCCGTATCTTGATTGTGGTAATAGTCATATAAATTACACCTATGATAAAATTGTAGAAAACATAACACACATGACACACACACAAAAATGGGTGCATATGAAGTGACTACAGAAATCTAAATAAGCTCTATGAATTGTACCAATGTCAATTTCCAGGCACTGATACTGTAGCATCATTATGCAAGGTATTAATAATAGAGGAAGCTAGGTGAGGGGCTTGTGGAACCTTCTTATACATTTCCTTGAAATGTCGTGTAAATCTACAATTATGTCAAGATAAAAGGTTTTTTAAGACAGAAAAAATATGTGCAGAATCCAAACCTAACTATTGTCTCTCCAGGTTATACTCACTATCCTTACTCACTGAAAGAAAACTGAGGTTCATGGAAAGCTCATTAATCATTCCAAAATCTTCTAGGAAGTGGAAAACTGAATAATTCTTCAAGTATCTACATAACACAGAGAAGGAAAATTTCTAATACTAAATTTTTATTTATCCGAATATCATTCAAAAAGACATCTCAATTTTTCGCCTCTATCTGCTAGTGAAGATATTCATGGAATAGGGATCCATTAACAATTAAAACTTCCTAAAGCAAATAATAGAAATTCAAAAATGCTGTAAATCAAATAAGGCTGCCTTATAGATACTATGTCATGAAAATTATCAAAGTCAGCTGAGCTTTTGTCTTTAGATGGAATTGGTGGCAAAGTGTTAATTTGCATAACGTGAAAGAAGCAGAACTTACTTTACTACTTCCAGGGTCATGTCTAGCTTTAGCCACAAGCTCAACCAAAAACAAGTTCACAACCCCATATTAAAAATAAATAAATAAATAAATGAGATCTTATCGTCACTTTCCATAGTCCTCTTTTCTCTCTAGACATCTCTCATACATAAAATGTGACTTCAAAAAATTTTTAATAATGTTATTCAATATTTTTAACAGCAATTTGGTGACAACATATTCAGCCTTTCCTAGTTAATATTTTTAATTTTATGGAATAAATCACTTAAGAGACAAGTCAGCTAAGGGGTGCCTGGGTGGCTCAGTGGGTTAAGCCTCTGCCTTCTGCTCAGGTCATGATCCCAGAGTCCTGGGGTTGAGCCCTGCATTGGGATCTCTGCTCGGCAGGGAGCCTGCTTTCTCCCTCTCTCTCTGCCTGCCTCTCTGCCTACTTGTGATCTCTGTCTGTCAAATAAATTAATAAAATTAGAAAAAAAAAGAGAGAAGTCAGCTCAAAAATATTACGACAAAAATAACTCAAGCCTCAAACACTCTATAAGCATAAAGGCAGAACTAAAACCTCTGTAAACCAATCCATCCAATACTCCTGAAATCTACACAGTAAGGTGAATGTTTTTGCATAATCTATATAAAACTTTGATTTACAGTTACAAAATTTTCCCTCCTCTGTAATCTATATTCATTTTTAAAAGTCAGGCTGAACTGCATTCTACAATTTCATAAATTATCAACCCATTTAGGATGCATAATTAATTGGATTGTTCTGTGCCATATTTATGAGGGTTATTCATGCACAGTATGAGATAATCATAAATTATTTTGTTAACAAAATCTCGAGAGACTTTTTAAAGCACTTTCCCTTGAGTAGCTTCCCTTGGTGTGACTGCTGTCTGATTTTCTCCCCCTTGGTTAAATCAGGAATGAGCTATTTATTACTTTATAATTATAAATCTAATCTGAAAAATACTGACACAATCTGAAGAGGAGGTGCAAAGCAATCTTGGGACTCGGAATTTTCAAATGTTTAAAATTTTAAAATTAAAAACAATTTAATGAAGAGAGCAAAAGGGGATTTGTAGATTTGATGTCTATATTTATATTTAAGTTTACCCATGAGTTGCTGCTGTATCTTGATCTGCTTTTCTTGTCACAAAATTTATAAAAGCCCTGAGGTTCTTTTTAATAATTTTTCTGAAGCAAGTTTTTAAAAGCATAGGTCTAAGCAGAGTTCATGACCATAAGTAGGAGAAAGAAAGGGAAGTTTTTCCCCTAAAAAACATAAGGGCAAAGCACATCAAATGATATTTAATTGGGACTGGAAATACTCCAAGTTTTACTTTCAAAAAAAAAAAAAAAAAAAAAACCTTTGATTTACAATAGTTCATGTTGGGCTCATGTTGAGCCTGCCAAAAATCCAAGCTAGATCAGAGCCTTTTTTGAAATAAACACAAGCTTAATCTGCTGTAGGTATATTCAAACTCCCACTGCTTTAGTTATAACATCATCTGTTACTGAATGATTTATAAATCACCCTCTATAGACAAATTTCTACAAGATGGAGTGTGAGATATTTTAACCTGAGGACATAAGGACACATCTAACTCATACATTAAAGCCACATTTAAAACAACTCTTCTTGGAAACAAACAAAGACATTTCCTGCCCACGCTTTTCCAGGACCGTGACTGTATCTGAGAATGTACAGTACCTAAAATGTTCCTCCCTTGTTTCTCAGTGATCAGTTAATCAATGGTCATTGCCCTCATTCCCCAGTGCCAGTGGAAGACATTACTCGGAGCCTGCTGTGAGCCAGGCCCTCCACCATGGGCTTTCTGAGAACGATTCAGATTCTGTGCTCTTGAGACAGACCAGGGGGCTTGAATCCAGCTTCTGCATTCACCTGCTGTGGACCCTGGGAAAGTTACCTAATCCCTCTATACCTTACCTTCCCCACTGATAAGGACTCCACTTTTTAGGACTGTCGTGAAGAAGAAGTTAATACACATAAATCCCTTAGAACGGTACCTGGGATGGAAGCATTTATTAAGTGTTAATTACTATTGCTATTTTTACTATTATTTTACTGCTTTTACAGAGGATAAACCTAAAGTTAATGAACTTTCCCAAGGTTATATGACATTTGAATACTCTTATCTGACACCATGAACTTTGTGCCTAATCACAACCTTGCACGGCCTCTTGGAGAGACTGCTCATTGGTCCACATGGGGATAAAAAGTAATTTTTAAAATTAAGACTTTTCTTTGTTATATTCTCTGATATGCATCCTATAGCTAGTTTTAAATTTCAGCAGTTCTAAAAATCAGTTGTGCCTATGAACTTAACTAGAAGATATAACCTACCTAATAATCTGTACACGGTTTGAGGGCAATCACTGAAAATGGACACTAGTTTACAAGCTTTGACTGTATTTCTAGGAGCATATATACCACCTAATCTTGTAGAAATGTCTGTGCAATGTTAGTGCATCTAGATGGAAAGTGGTTGAATGGGTAATTAAAAGACAATAGCAAGTCAAAGTAAAAACTATTTTTTTTTTAAAGATTTTATCTATTTGACAGACGGAGATTACAAGTAGGCAGAGAGGCAGACAGAGAGGGGAAAGCAGGCTCCCTGCAGGGAGCCCGATGCGGGGCTCGATCCCAGGACCCCGGGATCATGACCTGAGCCGAAGGCAGAGGCTTTAACCCACTGAGCCACCCAGGTGCCCCAAAGTAAAAACTTCTTAAATTCAATCTGTAATCTAAAGTTTTTAGGTTCATAAAGAAATGTGCTGATTTCATTTGTAGAAAGACTACTTTTATAACAATAAGAGAGGTCTGAGACAGACTCTCAAGTTTCAAATCTTCATTCTATCCGTATGATCTTGGGTAAAGATTTAGCCAGATCTTTCATTATACCTACCAGGTAGATTTCTGTAAAAATTATATAGGTAATGCTTATAAGTCTTCTAAAGCACTTATCACAGAACCTGAATATTTGCAAACACACTCAATAAATATCAGCTGCTACTCCCAGTGGGGGGTGATAGTGCTCTTATTTATGTCACACTAACTAGTCTTAACTCAGATTGTTTCTCTTCCTAAGCCATTATGAACATGATCCATTAAAAAAAAAAAAGGACTTCCATGGTTCTTCAGAAGGAAAACTGACACAATCTGAGGGCTTCAGAGGGGACAGGGGCTGGGGGGGCTGGTAACCCAATAATGGGTATTAAGGAGGGCATGTGGTGGGATGAGCACTGGGTTTTATATGCAGATAATGAATCATGGAACACTACATCAAAAACTAACAATGTACTGAATGGTGGCTAACATAATTTAATAAAAAATAAGGAAACTTGATAAATTCTTTATGTCAATACATGGGGAGAGCTATAAGAGAGATTCTCCAGTAAAAACAAACAAACAAAACCCACCATGTATCTGAAACAACAGGAAATGACTCTGTCATAAAGCAAAGCTATTTTCTCCACTTTATAGGTCAGCCCAGAGAACTTAAGCAGCTGGATGTATTGTGGCTGCAGATCCAGCCTATAGCATCTGGGAATCTGAGAACCTGCACCAAGGAGGCGGATCATGAGCAGGTTTGACCCCCTCCAGGGATTTCGTGATATCAGTGCAGTTAAAGAGAGCCCCACAGAAGCAGGCAAGGTAAATGTCCCAAGACAAAATATGAAAAGTCCTTAAGAAAGGAATGCAGAGCAATTAAGTTATTTGCTATCTTGTTGGTGGTAATTGCTCTCTGCAATAATGGACTGAAATCTAATTATTATTATTAAGCAATTATATAGCACTTTATTTTCGCAAAGTGCTTTACAACAATTTTTTATTAGATATTCATCACAATAACCCTGTGAAGGAGGTCAGAATATCTCTAAGAAAGAAAAGATGAAGCTATTTTCCCCCCGAAACATCTTACAATAAAAAGCTCTAATTTTCCTAATGCTAAATATAAAAGTTTTATGTTGTGATTTGTTTTGGTGTTCTAACACATGACCTGGTTTAATAATGTGCAATTTGGAATCACCCTACTTCTTAACTGCCTCATGCCATAGCCAAGAAAGTCCCATGCCCTCAGGGACAATACAAATAATCATAGAAATTAAAAATGTGAGGAATAGATAAATAGAACAGAGATTCAGAAAAGAAATGGTTAATGGGATCTTGGAAACTGTTTAATCAGAGCCAATAAAAACAAGGAATATTCGCATTGCTTTACAATTCTACAAACACTTTTAGTCCATGTATGTTAATTAATTTCTTGTTTAATTATCACAATTACTCTTAAAAAGTAAACAAACAAACAAAAAACACCAAAACAACAACAATAATCCAAAAAAACCCTTTTTTATAGATGGCAGAAAATGGAATGTAAAGAGGTGAAAATCCAGCTCAAAGTAACACAAGTAGTACTTGGTGAAATCGGTAGTTAACATTCTGCTTAATCTAGACCAAGTTAGCCCTATTTAACCTATGGGTTTATTTTAAGTAGTATAAGTAATTTACCTATTAATGCTGACAGGTTACAAAGAAGAGCAGAATTCCCTCCTTTGCAAAATTGTCAGTGAACTTACTGCATAAATCTTCTCCCCCAAAAGTGTGTTACTCCAGTTGATAGGAGTAGGATTCATCTTATACTTAGATATAGGTCCTAGGAGAATGAGAAAAGATGGCCTTTGGGAATCCTGACGTTGCCACTGGCAATCCAGGTGGCTATGTGCCATAGTGCCACTGTATATTTCCTGGACAGTGTCTGGAGTGGTACCGAAAGCATCAGCTACCCTCTGAACAATCAGAGTACTCGGCTCTCCAGAACACCAAAGAAATGGAGCTGCCAGCAGTTAGGGCAGAGTTGAGGAGGAAGAGAAGCTTTTTGTTGAAGTAGCTTAGAATAAAAATGGAGGCTTGTCTCTCAGAAAATATACCCTGGCTGCATCAGGTACAAATTCCTGGCCTCCTTTAATTGCTGTTTCCCTTACGAAGCACGGAACTGCTACAAGGTACACACATGGGAGACTAGACAGTACTGTGGACAGATGGCCTCCAGACAGAGGGGAGCAGGTGGGAAGCCAAAGAGGAAAGAAATGGGGAGTCCTGTCAGTACCCACAGGGACTTCGCCTAGCAGGAGGAAGAAATTCTGTACCCAGCAGCCAAGAGCCGAAGCAGACCCTAAGAGACAAATGCAATGGAAGAAGTTAATGATCTGGGGCCAAGAGACAGCTCCGGGCATAATGCTGGGCCATTGCTCAGGCTCTTTGCCTTTGGTGCAGAACTACTAGTGCTCTTTTTACTCCCTTCTCCGGCCTTTCGATCTAAGTGCACTTGCTGTCGTCATTCTGCAAAAGCAAGGTCTCAAGGAAACTCCAGTGAAAGGAGTGGTCTTAGATTCTTGAGGAAATCTTCTGGAAACAGAAAACGTAAAATGATGTGATCCTATTGCATGCAGAAATCTCTAATGCAAAGTTTCAAATGTAAGTTTCTTTGATGTCAGAAGGTAAGATTCAGACTTTTTCATGCCAGGCACGATGAGGCAGAGGCTTCCTGGCAATTTACCTGCGACCTGAACCCAGATTTCAGGAAGCCGCAGAGTGGGGATATGTTGCCAGAGGTACTGACTGTGCAAGATTTCCCAGCCTACTTTTTAAAAGAGGTATGCTTTTAAAGCAGCCGTCCAGTAGTAGATATTCCTGAATTTAAAAAAAAAAAAAAAATGCTTGAAGTCCTTCGTTTCCTACAGACATATTTTTCTGTGAGTTTAATTCTATAAGCAACCCAGAAAACTGACCCATTAGGATGTGAAATCAAATAAGAAAGGGGAAATGAGGGTTTCTTGGCTTGTTTTCCTTTAAGGAAAGTAAAGAAAACACATAGCAAAAATTAATCTAAAGAACTTTGCCTATAAAATTTACATTTACCGGTGGTTTTTAAATGGTTATTAAAAGTACTTTACGGTGCTATTTCTGAAACAAACAAACAAGGTTTTTCTATATTACAATGTGTTAATACTAATGATGATTAAAGTGAAATAACCATATAAAATAATTACCATGACTATGTAAAGTCGCTTTGCCCAAGGGCAGATTCACGTTCCAAGAAGACCTCTTTTCCCCAAAGACTGTCAGATTTTCCAATTTCTCTATTAAGAGCTTTGTCCATCTTTGTGGGAGAGATTTGGCCCAGCTTGGGGAAGCAAAGGATGTGGGGGATGGTTACTGGGCTCTTTATTTTCTTGGTGAGAGGTGAAGCACCTCCTGCCTTGTGCATTCTCTTTGTGGAGATAGGCGATTAGACCCTTTACTCCCTGGAGTCTTGGGGCAGCTGTCAGGAGCACAGCCCACTACCCGGCCCCAGAGCTGCATTTTGATTTTACAGATGATGGAAATGGCCTCAGAGTCTCACAGGGGTTAGGGACATTTGGATGGGGGCTCGATAATATGCAGATTTTTTTTTCTTATAGCCTTTATAATTTGGTAAATCTAATCTCAACTTTATTTCAGGTCTCATATGCAAAATGAGGAATATTCAACTGAATAATAAAAATTCATCTACCAGAACCTAAAATACGTAGTCAGTTATATGATGAACTTAGTCAAATGAATTTCTTGACATTTTACAGATAATGCATTCAACTATGTCAACTGTATATCTACGTATATACAAGTAAATGAAGATACATATTGATATATAATTTTCTATATATGTATGCATCCACAAACACACATAGTTTTTAAAACTATGTTGTTTCTTTTATGATTCATCTTGTAAATTTTTAAAATATATATGAAATGCCAGAAGTTTAAGCATGTGAGTATCTGTGTCTAAATTTGCCCCAAATAATCTCTTTTATTTATTACAATAAACTAGAATTTTTTTTTTTTGCATTCTCAAACCATATAAAAATGTGTCACACGATTTAGAGTATTACCATCTAGTGTTCTCTGCTAGCCTTTCAGCCCCTTGAAAACCTGGATTCTATTTTAATTTCTTTGTTTTCCCAGCCTAATTATATTCACAAGTATGCACTTAAAACGCTTGTTCATTTGACTTCACACAGACAGGTGCCTATGTGCGTATTAGCAAGTGTTGCCAGGTTGAATGAAACGAGATGCCATGCTACCAATCTTAGGGATGAACCATTCTCCTGAAAGTGTTACGACCCTGGGCCACAGACCCACCCACAGAGGTCTTACCAGAACCGATCCAGATCATTGCTTCTGTTTCCCTTCTTCTCACTTCTTTCAGTCATGGTCTTACACTGGGAGAAGCTGGTAAAATAACTAGGTTGTGTTTTGACAAATTGATACTTACAGAACATATATTTAGCTAAGAACTCTTAGAATATCACACAAGCTAAGGTTTGTCTTTAGAGAAAACACATTTCCAGCAAGGCTAGCCAGTGCACTTACTTTTCAAATTTTAGCTTCTCTCTATTGAGAAAAATAAGAAAAATTTGTGCCAAAGGACTTAATTCCATCAAATGACTCTTCTGGGGTACTTTTATAATGAATACGTTTGGTTGAAGAAATAAACATTTAATTAAATCAAAATGCAAAAAGGCAAAACCATGAGCTTACATGCACTTATTAAACTATTTCAATGATTTTAGTTTGGGGAATTAAACATCATGAAAAAATATATAGCAAGTTCTCATTTGCATTCTCTGCCAGATGTCTATACCAGTGCCTAAGGATTCCTTTAACTGCCCAGAGCTTTTAAAACACAGACAACAGGAAGGAAAAGACCTGAAGAACTCAGAGAAGAGGTTGTTGCTATACCTGCCTCTCTTCTTCCAGCTCTTCCTTTTCAAATATTGTCAAAATGAGAGGGGCAAGGCTCTCCTGATTTTCCTCTCAGCCTTTGTCTTCACATGAACCTGTGATCCCCTGGCCCTAGAAACTGGTCAAGAAATTAAATTTTTTTTCTTAAGCACCCTTTTTTTTTTTTTTTAAATGAAAGGTGTCCACTGTTTCAATAAGCACTTTGTAAATGAAATGTAATGATTGTTGTAATCCTGGTTTGTAATACACTCTTTCAAAAAACTAAGGACTGACGATTAAATATTTACATTTGCACATTGCATCTGCTCAAATATTTGCAGCTGCATTAAAGCTCCCACTTGGGGTCCTTTGTCAAGAGTGCAGCTCCATCATGCTCACAATACAGATGGCAGGTGGGGGCAGTCTGAGTCTAGCTCAGCGTTCTTTCTTTCCAAGGGGCTCCTCCAGGGCCACCTCAATCCTGAATCTGAATATCCTGAAGTCAGTATCTCTAGTGTCTTAAAATCCTTTATAATCTCCATTTGGACCACATATTTGAAACTCTAGGTTTCATTTCTCTTCCAGAGATAAATCTGCAGAAAACTGTCAAGAAGGCTGTGTGTCCCCAAAGCAACGCACCTCTTCTTTCACTGCCCTGTCCACACCATTGATGATCATGATACCACAGAGCCTGCCACCCGCCACCCCCACCCCATGCCCTGTGAGACGCATGCTGGGACCTGGTCTGCCCTCCTGACCCGAGGTACTCTCACAATAAGAAGCGGTTAATACATGGTAGCTCTATGTCAGTCCCTGTGCTAGTGCATCCCAGAGTAGGGATTATCTCACTTCCTCAGTGAGAAGGCTGGGGCTGCTAAGCTGGCATCTCAGAGGAAGCAGCAGGACTTCACAGGAGTTCAGTGGCTTCTCAAAACCACAGAGCTCAAGATGGGTAATAAACAATGTAAGCCAATGATTCCGGATGACACTATCCTCAGGGTCTTGCAAAGGAAAACTGAAACCACTAAAAGTGGGCAGTAATTTATTTAATATTCAGAACTCGTGGCAATGCATGGGGCTCTTTTGCGATGCATTAAATTCTTCCTTGGATTATCCTAAATACATCAGAGACCCATAAATTAATCTGTACTTTTCTTTTTCTTCATTTTTGTTGGCCTGGCAGTGGAGGAGTGAGAGTGGGAGTCTGTCTTGGATGTCTAGGAATCCTGCAAACCCACAGGACAATTGCAGGAGTGTTTGGGCAGTAGAAGGCTGCTGAGCTTAGGAATTGGACAACCCTGTTCAAAGATATTTGAATTAAAAATGATGTTTCTGGTGGCAAACTGGGAGAGGGACTTCTCTTCTTCCCTACTTAAGCCTTATATCTACTCAGAAACAAGACAGAAAATGATTATATCCTCTTATCATTTGTTCAGCCCAGACTATGAACTCAGTAAATCTCCAACAGTTCTGTAATCTAGTATGTAATCTGTAATCTAGTAGACCATGTACCATGGTCATCACCTAATTTAGTCCAGATTCCTCAATCACCTCTTCCTTGACGAAAAAGACTCCCTCTCCAAGGATTTTATAATGCTTTAAGTGGAATAATAAATAAAAGGGCAACTAGTATAATTACTAACTTAGAGTAACGCTCAATGCACATTACTGTTTTCCTTTTCTTTCTTTCATCCTTCCCATGCGCTTTATAAAGGTGGATGAATGTGGGTGCACCCCCTTGGATGCGCCCCATTGTTCACAGGGCACAACCCCATCTAACGACCAGGCAGTCCAGAATTCCTGGGCCATTGGAACCACTTGTTCCCAGCTTGTTCTAATTCTGAGTGAAGTCATGAACAGGTGAACTTAGAGGACAGAGCCTGCTCGCTGGAAAGTGATTGAAGTGGCATTCCAGCCATGACTAATTTATTTAGTATTCAAAAATCAGTAAAGATTCTTCATTCACATCATTCTCCCAAATAAAAAGGAATAAAAATAAAGTAGAAACCTGTTTGATGCCTCAGGCATGTTCCGTGTGTTGTTCAGGTCAGTTCATTTCAATACTTAATCTGTGGCACTTCATTTAATGGAATCATTTAACACTCAAAAAGTAATTATAAAAATGAACAAATTTGGTTTCCTGGGGTTGGTATTTGACATTGCAGAACACTGAAATCCCTACCGCTGGCTCAAGCTACTCTTGTCATTCAGTAAGCAATTAAACTAAATTAATCTGAATATGGGTTGCGGATGAGCTCTTATATATCGTGGTCTTAACTTATTTATATTGTAATTGAACTTGGTAATAAACAAAGAATGATTCCTACAACATCATCCCTCATAATTAAGTAACATACCAGAATATCACCTTGCAGATTGCCAGAGCTCAAAGTAAAGTTACCAGAATTGGGGGCTAAAACAAAACTAGAGGTCATCTAGTCCAGTTCATGCTGTACATGTAAAGAAAACAAAGCTCAGAGAAGCTGAAGGACTTGCATTAAGTCACACAGTTACTTAGCAAAGCTGATGATTCAAATCTCCTCTCTTCCAAACAAGTACATTTTCTATTAAATTGTATCATTACTAGTTGATACATCCTATGTGAATGTACTAGTTGGTACATCCTATACACACACACACACACACGTATAGATAGATATAGATAGATAGATAGAGATATTTGAAACATGTTAACAGAGAATTTGTGGACTAGTTACTCCAAGTGTTGTATCATATATTCAGAACAAGATATCTGCCCAAGATATCTGCCCAGATCATATATACTCAGCTCCTTTTTTTTTTTAAGATTTTATTTATTTATTTAAGAGAGAGAGTGAACAAGAGAGAGAACAAAAGCAGGGGCAGAGAGAAAAGGAGAACTAGATTCCCCTCCTGGGCAAGAAGCCTGATGCAGAGACTGATGCAGGCAGGGCTCAATCCCAGAACCCTGGAACATGACCTGAGCCAAAAGCACACACTTAAACCAACTGAGCTACCCAGACACCCTTACTCTCAAGCTCTTATATATAGGACCAGGAAGTTTGAAGTCAGGAAGAAATTAATATGAACCCACATATATGAACCCATATCCCTCTGCACCCTGTAGGTGTGGTTACAACCTTGGTTTAAATATGTAAAACTTTCTGTATAATAAACTCAGAGAAAAAGGTTTTGGGAGGCTGAGTGGTGAATTAAATAAAGAGGAAACATATTTGGAAAGAAAAGCAAAACTTATTAAGAGAAGTTATTCAGCCTGGAAAACTGCAAGCCATTCCAGTTTGGTCTTCATTTACATCTCCAAAGTGATCAATCAATAAATGTGGATGAAAAGTCCATTCTGTGCAAAGCACTATGGTATGAGCCTGAGAAGTAAAACAGATGAGTCATGATTTCTGCCCACTGCATAATAAATCAGTTGGGGACACATGCAAATAATGAGACAAATCATAATAAAAATGACATAGAATTTCCAAATGTTTAAAAAGCAAAAAAAAAGAGTTATAAATTATAAGAAATCATAATTAGATAGTGTCAGAAAACACTACCTATAGAAAAGTAACAGAAATTCACATTGATGATACACACAGTAGGTGCACTATATTGATCTATTTGATCTAGAACTCCTAAGAGACAAGGAAAGACATAAAACATGACATTACACTTCAATATAGGAACTTGCATAGGGCTTAGCTTACCCTGTGCTTGGTGCTTAAGAGAAACTTAATCAGTGTTGGTTTGGTAACTAAAAACACTAGATGAGTATACAGTTGGTAGAGAGAATAAGTGTTCTCTTAGTCTTTTTCTGTATACATGTTTTACTTTTTTCTACATAAAGACCAGCTTTCTCCTTTTTTGTGTGTGTGGTACATTTGGTATAAGGTGGAATTTCTATAGCCCAAAGTATAAATTTCTCAGTTAAGCAAAAAGCTGATAATAATCCATTATCTCAGTCGCAAATCCAACTTTTCAGAAGGAATTGACCCAGTTTGAATCATGGACATAATTCTGGCCCAATCATTCTGATCCAATCAACTGTGACCAAGGCAAGAACAGAACCACGTAGTGCAAATATTGCTGCCCAGGATCACCTCTTGACTGAATAAATCAACTGTCAGATAGTTAAGAACTCTTGTGAGTCAGCTTCTCTCTGACAACTGCCCTTTGAAGAAAGCATATAACTCATAAATTATCTACATTACTGAAGCTCTGTATCTATCAAGTGTCAAGGCAAGGATTCAAACCTAAGTCTTAATTCCAAGTATTTTGCTGTTAACCACTACACTGTTACCTCCTCCAACCCCTGTTGATTAAAATGTTTTCCTATGATATACCATTTTTAAGAAATTTTTTCAAGTATCTATTGCTTATGTTATAAATACCAATATAGTAACTCTAAGCTGGGTTACAAGTTATGAAAGATGACTCTTTCATTGTTAGGGTTTACCCTGGGAACAACTTAAGAGCTCCAGTTATAGCCTTGGGTAACAATGCTTAGATAAGTATCCCCAAAAGTCTTCATACTATGGGAAAAGCTTAGTTAGCTTTATGAAGCAGCATCTCACTAACTTAAAGAACACTTGATTTAGAAAGTTTTGAGAACCACCAGCATTATTTAAATTACTACTGTTGCACTGCTTATTAAATCATTGCAAGTGTAGAAGTAGGTATAAACTTCTCATGACAACATCCCCCCAAATTAACTCTAAAATAGATACAAATTATTACCAAAACTGCTGCAGAAATAAAGTTTCATTTAACAATATGATTTAGTATGATGGGTGCATTTGACTAAAATTAAGTCAATGTCAGCTTTGTGAATATGCTTCCTATGACTGTGACGAAGACCATGTATTTTCTCATGGTTATCTTACATTACCAATACTATCAACAGTACCCTGTGCCATGAGGAAAGTTGATTGGCCCACACTCGTCTCTGTTTAAATTATTCTGGAACGTCCCCTTGTACCTGATGGCATATTGATGTTTGGTCCTTACATGAGTAAACAGCACTTATATTTGCAGTTTGCCTCCATTCTTTCCTCATTGGCCCAAACAAATGAGTGACTCTATACTTGAATATGAATGAGGTAGTCGTTCTAGATGAGTCCAAAGTTAGTTAGCCCACATTTCTTAAATTAACTATTGAAAAGAAAACACAGAATTTTGGGGTGCCTGGGTGGCTCAGTGGGTTAAGCCTCTGCCTTCGGCTCAGGTCATGATCTCAGGATCCTGGGATCGAGCCCCGCATCAGGCTCTCTGCTCAGCGGGGAGCCTGCTTCCTCCTCTCTTTCTGCCTGCCTCTCTGCCTACTTGTGATCTCTCTGTGTGTCAAATAAATAAATAAAATCTTTATTAAAAAAAAGAAAATAGAATTTTAAAACACATTGCTGACTTTACTTCTGAGGACCCACAGAAACACTGAATTTACATATAAATATAATATGACTAAGTTCATGAAACAAATACACATCAAAGACACAGCTAGTCTCATTCCTACATGGTTTGGCAACTGACTGCATGAGTAAGAGTGACTTGAGGTCAATCAACTGCTGCTCTTTAAAAAAAAAAAGAAAAGGCACTGCTCTTACTGGTGTGACAGGGTATAAAATTCTCAAATCAGTTTCGCTGCCCAAGGATTAAGTTACTCACTTCTAAAAATGTAGCTGAGGGGTCATTCAACCACTTCAAAGCTCCCAAGACTGCCCCTCTGGAGAACGGCCAGCTCACTTTGCAGATAATTTGTGTCACCCAGGGCAGGGAGCACTCCCTGAAAAGCCACACTTTCAAGGCACATCCTCTCCCTACACCTCAATGCTTAGGAAAATTGAAAAACAGACCTTTTTTAATACACACGCACACGTGCACAAATACGTGTGCATCACAAACAAAGACACGTAATTTTCTTTTCAAAGGAGAACTATGTTAGTCACCGAAGTATAATGTGGAGACTAATTTC
This sequence comes from Mellivora capensis, assembly GCA_004024625.1. Taxonomy (NCBI): domain Eukaryota; kingdom Metazoa; phylum Chordata; class Mammalia; order Carnivora; family Mustelidae; genus Mellivora; species Mellivora capensis. The sequence continues at coordinate 44,961 of PISX010009419.1, forward strand.
ATCCATTTCAATTGCTAGGACTCTGATGGCTCAAATACTAGTTAACTAAGTTTGGATGCATCACCTTAGATGAATCATAGCAGGACAGCAGGTGTGGATCAATAACGATGCTGGGACGAGTTCACCCTCCTGCACTTCCTGTTTTACTGAACTTCATTTTACATGCAGTTCTCAAGCCAGTAAGCCATTCGTTTCCTCTCTTTATTTTTTCCCTACCACATACAACATACCATCATTTCTTCTGAGTGTGCTATTTAAATAACTCTGGAGATCACATACTTTTATTTTTTTAACACTCCTGTCCCACAATCCAGGTCCACCTGGATTCAGAGTAATAACATCCCACTCCCCCCAAAGTCCATCCTCCAAATTTCAACCTAGAAAATTATTTATAAATTCGTCATGTCCCTGCTCCCAGAACTTTAAGGGATCCATTGCTCATAAGATAAAATATCAATATACTTTGTGCAACACTCTATAAACTAGCTCCTATATACCTCTTTAGTTTCCCTTCTTGCTACTTTCATCTCCTACGCTAATGCTTCTTTCAGTCTACGGCCATACCACCCTGAACGCTCCCGATCTCGTCTAATGCTTCTTTCAGATACATTGTCTCATATCTAAAACTTTACCCCCATCAGGAGCACCTGGGTGGCTCAGTCCTTTAAGTCTTGGTTTTGACTCAGGTCATCATCTCGGGGTGGAGAGATCGAGCTCCATGTTGGACTCCACATTCAGCAGGGAGTCTCCTTCCCCTCTCCCTCTCCCACTGCCCATCTCCACCCTGCACCCCCATGCACTCTGTCTCTTTAAAATAAATTAATTAATCTTAAAAAAAAAAACACTTCACATTCATCAATCCTCTGCCTAGGACACTCTTCCTGGCCTCTGCCTCTGCCCCATTTGCATTTCTAAATTTTATCTAGTACTATAATGATGTGGTTGAGAAGCACAGCATCAGGGTCTGGAGTGAGACAGGTCTGGAACCAAGGATCACTGGTCACTAACTCAATGTCGTAGAGCATGTTTTTAATCTGCATATACTTTCATCGATATAGATAATAATAGCACCCACTCTAGAATGTAGTTTCATGAATTAACGATGTTTCGCATGGAGCTTGACTTATACTAAGAAGTAATTGCTAGCTGAACACCAATCAAGGCAACAAAATCTCAGGCATTTCCTACTTGTCGTTTAGGCCATAGTTGTACCTTCTTCTTTTTTTTTTTCTTAAGATTTTATTTATTTATTTGACAGACAGAGATCACAAGTAGGCAGAGAGGCAGGCAGAGAGAGAGGGAAGCAGGCTCCCTGCTGAGTAGAGAGCCCCATGCAGGGCTCGATCCCAGTACCCTGGGACCATGACCTGAGCCGAAGGCAGAGGCCTGAACCCACTGAGCCACCCAGACACCCCTAGTTGTACCTTCTTGTAAGCCATTCTTGATGCATTCCCCTGATTCCATGTGTGACTTTGTTACCTGTATTATAAACTCTTTCAATGCCCTATATTTTGCCTATCATAACATCTATTACACTGTATTTTAATGACTAGTTAACTTACATGTATCTCCCAACAAACAGCACATCAATCAGTTTGTTTTACTAGTTAAAAGGTGCCTGGTACAGCACTCTTTTGAAAAGTATTTTTTTATTTGAATTACAGTCAAGCAGCATTCCCTGCAAACTTCATCTGCTTTTACTCTATACTAATAGCCTGCATATAACCTCATAAGCTTTGATTTGTTCCATTTCATAGATTATCTTTCTCATTTGAGCCTGACAACCTCATAGTGGAGATTTCATTCGAAGATAGGCATTAAGTGGCAAGGGGACCTGGGGTGGCTCAGTCAGTTAGGTGTCTGACTCTTGGTTTTAGATCAGGTGGTGATCTCAGGGTTGTGAGATGGAGTCCCACCTTGGGCTCTGTGCTGGGTATGAAGCCTACTTGAGATTGTCTCTCTCCCTTGCCCTCTGTCCCCCAACCCTCGCTCGTGTTCTCACTCTCATTCTCTCTCTGTCTCTCAAAAAATTGTGTAAGATTTTAATTTTTTTCAATTTAAAAAATAGGCAGTAGCAGAAGGTTTAGTAAACTCAATTCTACTACATAAAAAATAACCCCAATACAAGAAGGCCAGGTAATAGTGGTCATCTTCCAGATTCCAAACTTGGAATAGAAACATTTTTACTGGAAGCAAAAAGATTCCCAACTTAGTTTATTTAGTTTATTTATTTAGTTTATTTTGTTTATTTAGTCCTCTGTGAGGACTATTTCTTTGTAGAGCCTTCCTTTTCTATCTATATGACTTCAATACATTAGTTAGCTAACTATTGTGGTTATTTTCTTATATTTCTTATCTTTATACCTAAGTAACAGATCTTGGAGAACAGGTACAGTGTGTCTTATTTTTGTTTGATTCCTCCACAGAGGAATGAGAACAATAAGCAATTCACTATTAAAATAACCAACAAATGTGAAATGACTGATGCCTACTTTCATTTTTAACATATTTCTTATATTTTAATTTTTAAGATATGCTATTATTTCAGCATTGTGTCAATTGAAGCTGCTGTAGTTACTCTCACTTTTCATTGAGTTGGCAAGAGAAATGGAGTGTGAGGATAAGGAAGAACCTGTTCCTAGAGTTCTTATTCCACTTATATCCTCTTCAGGGTTGGTAAATCTCCTGTCTAAACACACAATGGCATTTTAAGTCAGGGTTTCCCACAGGAAGCATTATGCCTTCAAGAGAGGAAAGAAAAAATCATGATGGCATGCCAAGCAGGATGTCACTTACACTCGATTGGCCACATCGTCAAGGTTCATTTCCATTAAGCTTTGTGTCAGTTCAGAAACTTTACACATGAGGCTGTGTGTAGCATTCTACCACTGCTGACTGCCCTGGGGCTAGCCCATAGTCCCAATCTTGTCATTGGTTTTCCAGAATGCCTCTATGAGAATTAGTTGCATATGCTGGCCAGCCTTACCATTTGAGACAGGACTGTGGTTTGGTTGTATTTTTATAAACCACTCTCCTACTAAACATTTACCAACCTTGACATATTTAGATAGGAAAAGATGAGAGTAAGAAGAGAGTGAAAATAGTCACTCTCTCAAATAGATAACGGTAGATAGATAGTGGATGGATAGATGGCTGTGGATGGAATGGATGGACGACTTCCGACATTAATAATAGAAAACAAATGTGAGAAGGGTATTGCTTGCAATTTCTGTCCAGTGCTTCTAAAATGTGTTATGAAATGTACATTAAAAGATATTCAGACTGCTTTTTGGTAGCGACCATATTCAACTACCCACATCAACTTAGAACAAAAGAGAAAAAAAGCACTTTTAACTCAGATTAACACTAGATAGAGAGGAGGTAAGTGGGGGTGTGTCTGTAAACTGACAGAGTAGGGCTATGTCCTTTTATTTTTGGTTGGTGTAAATCCAAGAAGCCGTATTGATTAAGAGTATAAGAAAGCTAGTTATTATATTAAAAATGTATTTTTTCAAGTTTAATGATCTCTTCTAAACTGCTTTAATCTATTCTTAAGCAAAGTCCTCTAAGTCACTAAAGGATTGTTATGCAATGTGGGGTTTTTTCACTCTATTTTATCTTCCACTCTTAATTTCTCACCTATATGCTTCCAACTACTTCATTCTTTAAAAACCAGTATTAAACTGGCTTGTCATTTATATGATGCCATGTGGGAGTATTAAAAACTTCTCCTCATGAGAACTATCTCATTCAGACTAGTTTGCACAGTGATTAGATTTATACTATTTGTGATAGATTCATTATTATAAAGAATGCCACCATTAAGTTTCATGTTATTATGAATCATAAATTTTATAAAGGGCAATGCATTGATTCAGTGTGGGTCAATAGCATTATGTGAATCTGTGACAGTTAAGAGGACCAAGGATGGCATAGCACAAACAAGTTTTGATAGAGACTGAAAGAGAACAAAAGGTTATGCATATATTGCATATCTTAACTGACTTTCATTTTCTTTCTTCTTCTACCCTCTGCGATTTTTTGTAGGTTCTATGGGTAAACTACAATTTTGTCCACAGTTTGTATAATATGCAGACAGATTTATAATGCCAAAGAAACAAATGATACTCCAAGTTAACTGCAATAATTATTGAGATTTTGGACACATCATTGGGGGAAGAGGGTAAGTGCATTAATTGTGCATATAAAACATATAAAAGATTAGAGATCTATTTGCATTATGATATGTAAGAGTACTTTACCATATGTTTCTTTATAAATTGGATGAAAAAACCAAAGGTATATAATGAGCTGAATGGTGATTGTTGAAGATTGCTCAGAATACAAATAGCCTTCCTATATAATGGAAAAGTCAAAAAAGATGAGATCCATGCCACACTTCCCATCATAAAAGCTCAAGGGGATACAGATATCTCTCTCCCCAACTTCCAGACAGATAATCTGGGGCCTGACTAGACCCAGCCAATTTAAGGTTCCTACCAATTCTTTGGATCTTGGGAGTAGTTGTGGAAAGACATTGGGTTTGTGAGAAATTATTCTTAGAGACTACTGGCAGTAAGTACAAGTTGGCATAATCTTGGTTTTGCCTTCCTTTCTCTTAGCTCCTGCCGGTCATCTGTGACATGCTCTCCAGCTGCTCAATCAACTCTGGGATCTTTTATGTTGATCCAATAAATTACATTTCTGCTTAAGTTACTTAGGATACTCCTTGTTTGTAAGTATGTACTTAGATATATAACTTTTTCTTCTCTCTTTTTTCCCCTTGTTCTGTCAACATTCATTCAGGAAGGATCTCGTTTTCCTTTCTAGGAAATTTTTCAGAAAAATATCAGTTGTTTCCCTATGTTGCATTTTTCACTGCCTTTTCCCCCCTACTTCTTATTCAAAGCAAAGAATGAGGTGTTCTTTTTTTTTTGGTAATTCCAGTAATATCCTATCATACTTTACAAAAGCTGAAGTGTCCTTAGTGTAGCAATTTTTGTGATTACCTAATGACATGACTTTAATGGTGTTCCAGCCTGCCATAAATGCCAATATCCACATCTATTTCTTTGAATCAAGTTATCACGGTTTAAAAAAAATGCTAAAATGTAAATCTTCATAGGAAAAGCTATTTCTGAATGAGTACTAAAAGTTCATGTTATCCTGATCCAACTAGCTATAAAAAAGGGAATCCTTTTAAAAATCAGCAGAAAATAACTAGAAATTTAAAAAAAATAAACTGAGATTTGGGTCATGAGACTACTCAACGATTCAGTGATATCTTTCATAACTCAATCATTTTCATAGGTGGCTGGAAGAAAAGGAAGTTTTGCTACATGACAAGGAAAATCACTAGAGGGAGTGTTGAGCATCTAGTGGTTATGTGCAAAAGCACTTGGGAATAGTTAGAATAATGGTGGAAGAAAGGCACTAAGTACAGTGTCTTGTAAAGAATGCTTTGTTCTTGGCATGACAACACAGGTTCACATTTGCAGACTTGCACACCCTGGTCAATTTTTTTGAGCGTTTTTTGATAGGAATATTCGATTCTATTTGCAAGGGCCCTTTTGGACTACTTTCCTTAAGTTGTAGGACTTGGTAGTTAACCGAACTTTTATATTGTTGAGGGCAATGTTAGAAATTATTATGACATTCTGATGGTCTTATCTATTAAATAGACCTACATGAAAATAAACTTGCATTCCTTCTTATCATATAATTCATCACCTTTTTGTTCCTTAACTTGATAGGTAGCATTTTTTTCAATTTCTTTGCCTATGAATGGTAGACATAGAGGATGATATAAGTGATATACTTGGTGTCAAGCAGTATGATTCCATTCAGATAATTATTAGTATTTAATATGGATCCTAAGTGCCATTAAGATGCACACACACACTCATACAATCAAAGTAACATAATTGTATCAGATTATCTGAGATACATCAGCCTCTCTATTCTCTGTACTTGCCCTAGGAAACCAAGCAGCTACTGCTGCTCTAAGTAGGGAGGATAACTTTCACTAGAGGCTATGAAATTGATTAAAAAAATCTCAAGCTACAAAATATTTTTTCAATTACATTGACTTGTCACTCAGTCCAAAACAAACTGTTTCTATTAGGATTTTGAAGGGTGATAATTTGAGTTTTGCTTAAAAAATGAAACACAGGATAGAAGGTATTATCATTATTTTCTTATGTTCAATGAAAACAAACAATTCTAGTATATGCTCCTCCAGGGGAGAAAACCCTATGTGTGGTGGTGTATAATTGAAAAAGCAAAAATAAAATGTTAGTTCAGTTTCAGCATATGTTTATATTAACAAAACTATTTTTGTTATATTATTGAAGTATTTAGTAGTCTGATGAAAAAAAGTCTTTGTATTTTCATCACACTAACAATTTTATAAACATCTTGTCTGCCAAATTTTCTGATGTCTTAATGTCTAGCTGAAATGGGGACCATACAGTGTTCTACTTCAGTGGACAAATGCTGGTGTTGTAGATTCATGCTTCTGTAAATACAATGCTGAGGACAGTGTCCTTGATCAATGGAGAACTTCCTTTATTTTACTCATTTCCTATCATCACCTTCCCAGACCACTTAGATTGCCTTAAAATCCTTTAAGCAGTTTCTCATCACCTGGTCCGTTACCTTTAAAGTACCTATCCCAACCTGTAATTCTGATGCCTGCTTTCCATTTTGCTTAGTGTTTGTCATCCCTACAGAAATGTAAACTTCTGGAGGAAAAAGTCTTCTCTGTTTTGTTCAGTGCTGTAATGTCAGTATTTGACACATCGTGAGTGCTCAATAAATATTTGCAGGAAATAAGTATTTGTTGAAATACTGTCAGCCTGCTTTCCTCAGCTCTCCATAGCATGAAGCACAGAGTTACTTTTTCTGCAAACTCAAATTCAAACAGTTTTTGAGTTCGGTCATTGTTTGCACTGATAATGTTTTTCTCAACACTGATTTGTCTGAAATTAGTCTTCCTGTTAGAAGCTCCATATCCAAGAGGTAAGTGGTTAGTGAGCTTCCATTGATCCACAGTCTCCCCTCTCTTCATGGTCCTACCCTCCTCTGGTAGTCTCTTTGCTTTCTGCCTTATACTTTCTCAAATTCCCTTTTGGAACTGAAGCCTGGTTTCATCCCACAGCTCACTTTCAGGGGGCTTAAAACTATGGCTAGCTTTTGGAATCCCAACCTTTTGGAGTCTGGTTCTTATCCTCATTCAGAAAGAGAATTATGAAAATCAAATTTATCTGCTTTCCTGGACTTCCATCCACAAAGAAATTAAATTAGGGACTTTATAGTTTCATATAAGAAATACTTTCTGGGCTGTAAGATGTTTGAATAGTAAAACAGAGTATTAAGCAGAGAAAAAGAAATTATCTTTGGTGATCATTGAGTATCTTATCTCATCTCTTCTTCATCTTCTTTGTTTCTTTTTCTTAAAGATTTTATTTATTTATTTGTCAGAGAGAGAGAGAGAGAGTGTGCACAAGCATGGGGAGCAGAGGAAGAGGAAGATGTAGGCTCACCACTGAGCAAGGAGCCGGATTCAGGACTCAACCCCAGGACCCTACAATCATGACCTGAGCCAAATGCAGATACTTAACTGACTAACCCACCCAGGCATTCCTCCTCTCCATTTTGTACAATTTTAATTATGCACTTTCTAGCCTGTTAGGGGTGAAATCAAGTCATTCTATTAGCCTATCCATGAATCTGTATATCAAGTCCCTAAATAGTCTAGATTTAGTGTCTCCAGAATAATGGTGAGAAGTACTCATTTGCTTAATATTTTGGACACTGATATGCTAGTCTCACAAGAGAATGTGTGGTTTTTTATTAAAAAGAAATATGGAAGTTTTTCCAATATTGATGAGAAGGCTTTCCTCTCACTCATATCTTCCTAATGGAAAATCTCATCAGATATGATTTTCTTTATCAGACAATTATATTTATTGGTAACAGAAGACAGAAATCTTTTTTGTCCATTTCCTTATTTCTTATATCCCAAAACTTATTACTGCTTGTACTCATAAATTTTTCTCCTAGCCATGCAATTACTAATTGGATGATTCTGAGCATTAATATCAACTCTCTGAATTCATATAATTCCATCTACCTTTCCCTCTTGGTTGGGTAGTAGGAATAAGTGTCCAGGAAAAGCAAAGGGGTGGTTTACTTGTAGCCACTCCCTGATTCCCTCAATAAGAGAGATCTTAATAATTGTGGCCCTTTTCCCACTGAGCTTTAGAAATATTTTTAGTATACTTATCAAGGTAGCTGTTCCCAATCAACTAGATTTCTACTATAGGAGTAAAACTACTAATCCATCCCTGAAAGATTCTGGATTGTGGCTCATCCTGGCCTCTTTATCATCTATACCTCCTTATCCATGAATGAGGCCAACAGGAAAGAAAGACATTAGTTGATATATTTCTGTGCTTTACTCTACCTATATTATATTAGGATAACAAACCAAAGCACAAAAAAAAGGACTGATTTATCTGAAGCATGATCTACTGTTTAACTACTCAACCTAATTGCTGTGTAAATTCCTCCCATAGTGTTTTCATTAGAAGACCATGGCTGAGATCTGTGCAGTATAGCACAGGTATCGCTTATTTTCCAGCAAGAATGGGCATAAATTCATAAAGGAACTATAGGTGGCATTGAATCCTCTGAAACAAGGATTACTAAGATTGACATATATCTTCTGAAACTGATTCTTCCATGTGTATTGAAGTTCAGCTGCTAGACTCAATTTACCAGAATTGAGTAAACATGGGGGAAAATGATACCTGTGAACACTCATTGAGAAACAGAATGTGGCGACTATGAAAAATATATGTGACTGTTGTATTCACTTAATAAATACTTACTACCTCCCTAGAATGTTGTAGACATCATGTGAAATACTTGCAATGGTAACATGTAATAGCAACATGTTATTATTATGTTACTAACATGTTACATAATCTATTTCCTTAAAAAACAGGTAAAACAATGAGAATCTGAATTTACGTGCACATACCCAAACATACATAGACACAGACCACAAAATAAAGGTCCAGAATTTTATAGACAGAAGGGACTTAGAGACCCCTGTCCCTCTTACAAAACCAAAGAAGCTAGAATGATCTGGTCTATGGTTACACATCTCACGTTTGGAAAAGCAAACCAATCTCCCATGTTACCAGCTTTCTGTTCCTAACTTTCCTCATCAGAATTTCCCTAATTTCAATTTAATTTCAGAAACGGTTTTCAGAATCCACTGTTTTCTTGGCACTGCACTGTGTTCAAATATTTACAACCTGAATTTGTATGTGTCTATATACAAATGTGAATAATATATATACACATATATATGTACAAATGTACTTTATATATATATATATATATATATATATATATATATATATTCTTATTTAAAGATAGAGAAGTGCAATATTTATTCTTTTTTTTAAATTAAACTAGAATAGTTCTCTGGATGCCTAAATGTGTCAGATCCGTGCTTGGTGTTAGCAATCCGAACAAAAATATAATCTCTGCCAACAAAGAGCAAAGATGTTATAGAAGAGATACATAAAGGTAAAACTGAAATATGTGATAAGTACCATGGTGCCAATATGTACAAGAGATGGAGGTATCAGCTCAATTTGGCCTAGAGGTTCAGTGAAGTAAGGAAGAGAATAATTCCTGAGTTGAGTCTTATAAAATAATCTGAGTTCAGCGTGGTTGAGATGGATGTGTATCTAAAATGACTTGAGTGACTAGATGGTGGTACCATTAATAATACAAAGAACACTGGAGGAGAGATTTGATACTAGCAAAGTAGGGCTGGGGAAATGATTTGAGATAATTATTAGTTAATTTGTGCATATGGTGGGTTTAAAGTGCTTATGAAACATCAAATTGGATATATGCAGTAGAGAGTTGGATAAAGAAGATTGATTTTAAAGAATAGATCTGAATTGGATATAGAATACAGGAAATTGAACTATGTGAGAGAATCTTTTGATAGACATATTAAGAGACAAAATTAAATTTAAATCCCAGCTATCTGGTCTGAAAGTTCAGGATCTTTCCAAAAAAGAGCTAAGTAATATTACCTGATATTCATTACCTACTATTCCATTCTAAGTAAAAATTTGAAATAGAAATCCTATTTTAAAGTAGGCATATATATAAGGGTAAGTGGGTTGTAAGATGTGTGTGTGTCTCTGCATGTGTATGTGTGCGTAAGTATATTTATTTCTAATTCTCTTCTTTTGAAGGAATTTCTTGTTCAGTACTATAGAGGACTTCATTACATGAAGGCTTTCCTGGGGTACTTAAGGGAAAGTGCTGTTCCATTTTAGAGAGAATACATTGAGAAAGAAGTCCATATAAGAGAGTTTCTGAATCAATGGGTTGAATCTTAACATAAGTCTCAACTGTCAAATTTTCTTGAAAATTTTCAACAAGATTATTCCTGAATGCCTTCCAGTAATAGGAGAAATATTCTTTCCACTTCATCCTTGGAAAGTTCTTACCACTACCTATTTATTCATTCACTCATTTATTTTTCTTCATTGATTTGACATGCTTTTATTGAATATCTACTGCATGTCAGGCTCTATGCTAGGTGCTAGAAATATAGTACTGTACAAGTCAGACATGGTTTCTGCCTTTATAGCTTTCAGTATTTTGAGAGATTTTATACATATTTTTTGAGAGATTATGTGTGTGTGTGTGTATATATATATATATGAATGATTGTATTATTTATTCATGTGTAAGTTATCTCCAAATGCAGTGACTGGAAGCAACATAAATATGTATTAGCTCATTTTTAACTTATGTATTTTTTTGTAGAATAGATAATTTAAATAACTAAATAACCAAAATACATATGATTAAGCCAATGGTAAGCCAGGATATTCTCATTCCCTATAAATGCTTATTAAAATAATTCTGTTTCCCAGAGAAACCAGAATAGTACTGACTTGTGGAAGATACACTTTGTAACTATATAAATTTGTTGTCAACAAATGAAGAAATGAAACAAAGCAAAACAAAAATCAAAAAACCTACTGGAATGGAACACATTTTCAATAACACACAAGAGAATATTGATTCTGTAAAACAAAATCAGGCTAATACAGGGAGGGAAGAGTCTAAGATGAGGAAAGACTGTCCAGCAATTTTTTAATGTTTCACTTAAAAATTGATATTAATTTGTCTACTGGATTCACCTGGAATTTGTTTTATTATGAAATGTATGATATAAGAAAGAATATAACTTGACTTTTGTGTTGCAATGAAGGTGCATTGCTCACATCCCAATTTGAGGAAGGATATATTACCCCCAACTGGTAAGGCAGACACCCTCCAGCTCCTGGCTCTTTCAGGGTTTCCTCAGCTGCAGAGTAATGCCCTAAGAATGCAATCTGCTTTTATTTGTGAAGGGAGTAGACGATGTGGAGCATTGCATAGAGTCTGACCATTTTGGCCAACCAGGAGCCAATTCTTTAAAAGATCTTCATAGGAAATGCTCCAAACCTTCCCACGGGATTGGCCCAGGCTTTGTTGGGCTTGCACAGAAATTTGACTTCTTCTTTTGTACAATCCTTGTTTCTGCTCCCCCCACTTTTTTTTCCACAGTTGATATTTTTTTCTACTAAGATACTATTATCTAATAATTATTGTTCACAAAATTTCCATCTTAGCATCTGCTTTCACAGAATCACACAATAATATTTGGTACCAGGTGGTACTTTGGCACTTAAAGGCACACCTGGGTGTATGCCCCTGAAAGTTTTGTATACTCAGAAAACTTTGAACCCTCTTTTTTTTATTTACTTATTTATTTTAAAGACAGAGAGAGAGGAAAACACACACACACACACACACACATACACACACAGACACACACACACACATAAGGTGGGGAGGCACTGAGGGAAAGACTCTCAAGCAGATTGCCTGAGACTCAATCTCACAACCCTGAAGTTAATGCCTGAGCCAAAATCAAGAGTTGCTGGCTCAACTGAGCCAACCAGGTGGCCCTCCTCTGAACCCTATTACCCTGAAGAAGTTATCACTCCTTGATGTTAAGAATTAATGCTCCCTAACCCATGCTTAAATAAAATGCAGAGGCCTCTCTGCCACAAAATAACAGGTGCCTGCCCTCTTAGGGTCTACCCCCATCTCCCCTTCTGGTCATTAAGCCTATCACATGACCTAACCAAGACATTCTGGGACTGATAAGAGGCTAAAGATTCCACGTTAAAGGAGCAGCTGGACCTAGTCAGCATGAGCCAATAGGAGCCAGAGGAGTAAAGGAGGACTAGATTTCAGGAGGGCTTAATCAAAAAGGCTAGTACATAAAATTAAATAGATAAGAGTAAAAGTGTTTTGGAAGCATATTCCAGAAATAAAAGTTTAACATTCTGGCAAAGACTCTATGTTGCTAAGTCACTATTAGGATGGCTCCTACAAGCATGAGATAAAAGCAATAGCCCATTCTATGCAAAGTTGAAATGCCAGTAGGCAGGCACCTAAGCGTTGGCTCAGGTCATGATCCCCGGGTCCTGGGATCCAGCCCACATCGGGATCCCTGCTCAGCAGGAAGCCTACTTCTCCCTCTCCCAATTCCCCTGCTTGTGTTCCCTCTCTTGCTATGTCTCTCTCTGTCAAATAAATAAATAAAGTCTTAAAAAAAAATACTTGCCAGGGGGCGCCTGAGGGGCTCAGTTGGTTCAGTGTCCAGCTCTTTGATTTTGGTTCAGGTCAAGATCTCAGGATTATGAGATCAAGACCCGCCTCAGGCTCCAGGCTCAGTGCAGTCTCCTTAAGATTCTCTGTCTCCCTCTCTTTTTCCCCTCCCCCAGCTCATGCTCTCTAAATAAGTTAATTAATCAAATAATTAATTAATTAAATCTTTAAAATGTTGAAATGCCAGAGTATCAAATGTTACCAACCTCTGGAGCATCAGTTGGCAGCCTTTGTGCCACATGTATTTTTTTTTTAACACAGTAGATTAAAATAGCCTCAGGTTCCTCACATACTATCAGGTTGTTGATTTGATAAATGAGTACTTTTCTAGTCTATTCAAAAAGGAGAAATTAGAAATGTTTGCATTCACATGAAAGGGGCGATAGTATACATTTACCATAACCCGCAAGAGTTACGTTAATTATCGTCCTCTGTCATAATTAGTCTAAAGAGAACTGGCCTGTCTTTACATTTTCCATAAACAACATGTCGATCCATCACATTGATTATATACTCATTGAGCTGGATGAACAACAAACTTGTTAGCATTTAGGGAGATGGGTGCGCTTCAGAGAGTAGAGATAAACCCTATGAAGATTTCACAGCCTTCGCATATCAGTAAAATTTTTAAGGGCCCAGTGGTCACTGCCTTTACACAGCTAAAGACAAACAATTGAACTTTTCACATCCTACCACGATGAAGGAAACACAACCAATGTTAGAATGTCAGCTCTTGGAGGGACCTAGAGCAAAGATGGGAGCTCTACCAAGTTCAGGTTTAGGGCCAGCAACACTGCCATTTGGGCCATATGACCCAGCAGATACGATGATATCAATACCTAAAAGATCCTATGGTATTAGTTATGTGAAAATATTCAGAGAATGAATCTCAATGCAGCCCTCTGGAACTCCGAGAAAGGCTTAGTTATCTGTAGTGGAGATTAAGACATAATTTTAAAAACAGGATCTAACATGCCATTGGACCCTGGTAGAGATAGAGCATCTGTCCAGGAGACACCAACTGAATATCCACATGAAATACCCCATCTTGAGCTGAGTTCTCAGTGCTCTCAAGTCAAAACTAGGCAGAGGAACCAGCAATTTAAAAAGTGGTATATCAGGTCAAGCATTAGTATGTGTTATGAGCTGAACTGTGTTCTTCCAAAGTTCCTATGTTGAAGTTATAATCCCAATACATTGGAATGTGACTATATATATAGATAGGGCCTTTAAAGAGGTAATTAAGGTAAAATGAGGTTCTATGAGTGGGCCCTAATTCAATATGATTGGTGTCCTTATAAGCAGGGAAAATTAGGACCCAGACAGAGAGGAGACATGTGAGCAGTCCTAAAGAAGGGTGGCCATGTACAAGCCAAGCCAAAGAGAGAGGCCCTCAGAAGATGACAATCCTGCTGACACCCTGATCTTGGACTTACAGCCTTCATAACTATGAAAAAGCAAACTCCTTTTGTTTAAGTCACCCAGTCTGTTGTATTCTGCGTGGCAGCTTTAGCAAACTAACATAGCACAAACAGAGGGCATAGGTAAGCTGTTTGAGTACAGAGTCCTGACCCACATGTTGCCCACCACTGTTTAATATGTCCTCCTTTAACTCACATCTGTGTCCACATGGAGCACCCTGTACGACATTTAATAGAAGGGGGGAAAGCTGGAAATATTTTGTTGTTAGAAAGACTTCCACTTCCCCTCTATGAGATATCTCATTGTCATTCATGTAATATGTGTCTCTTTGACAGTCATGTAAAATGTGTGACTCATATTTAGCTACAGGGAAGCAATAGAATATGGATTAGGGTATACTCTTTGTGAATAAGACCCAGGAATAGGTTCATGTCTAGACCCTATCACTTACCACTAGAGTTTCCATTTCTTCATTTGTAGAACTGAGTTAATAAGAGTAATTATACTTTCAAGTGATCATAAGAATGAAATGAGATAGTACATATAAATTGGTTCCCACAGTACTTGATACTAGGACTTGACAATGACCATATTATCAATTTATAAATATATACAAATCATCATATTATCATTCTATATATGTACTAGACACACACACATCCACACGTGCACATACACACACACACACACACACACACATTTCTCCTGCTATAAATCCCAGTAAAGAACTTAACATTTTGTGACATAAATTTTATCTGGTAAAATAACAAAATTAGGCCCATTATTTTAGCCTGTCAAGATCTTTTTGACTCTACATTCTAACACTTAACAAGCTCACAATTTCTCCCAACTTCATGTCAAACCCAAATTCGATAAATGTGTCATCTTGATCCTTAAGAGAATAAATGATTATTTAGTAAGCAGGCCTATGGTCATTTCTTTTTCCACCTATTGCATTTTCCAATTATAAATTGTTCAATGTTATTAGCAAAAATCACTGTTATGTTTTTATTCCATAAAGACATTTTCAAATTTATGTTATTTCTTCTATCATTTTCTAGTTTTTCTCTTCTCAAGCATTCAGAGATTTCTGTATTCTTATAGACCAAGTTCCAATGTTAGATGGAGGAATATTTTAGTGAACTGTGAATATTGTCTTCAGCCATGTTCATCATTTTTCTGTCCAACTTTAGCTTTTAGTCTACCTTTCAAATGCCAGGTGGCAGAAAGAGTCTATGAAAAGGAAAGATACTGAAATTAACGTTTTTCTTCCTCATGCTTAAAGCATCCAGGGAACTTTTCTAGTAACACATAGTTCTATGACCAAATTATTATAGAAAAATAAATAGTGACATGGGTCAAAGAATGTCAAGCAACTTGAAAGCTATCTAAACAGCTCCTTACACTTCAAGGATTTCTGTGCGCTTGGTCCCAGTCCTGTCAATCTGCAAAATTACTTATGCTTCAGTCTATGAGGTCAGAGTTATGATTTCTCACACTGAAATGCCAAATAGCCCAGAAAAGCCTGTAGCATTTGCATCACAAAATGCCTCTAAAAAGAGCTGATGTTTCACAGACAGACAAGAGGGAATAAATGTGACTTGCAATGATTAAATATTGAGATACTTTTGAATCACTATCTATAACATATTAAAGTTTCTGTTTGTTTTGTTTTGTTCTTTTCTTTTAAAGAAAGGCAGACTGCCACGTGCAGCGCCTCATTTGGATGTGTCTGGAGTCTTGGAAGCTTGACTACCCTACGTTCTCCTAAAAATGGACCTTGAGAGCTTGTTTGGAGGTTCTAGCAGGGGAGCGCAGCTACTCGTATGCCCTTGAGGGAAGAACGGTCCTCTCCTCTATCGGGGAAGGTCGTCCTCTTCAACCGAGCGCCCAGCTTCTGGAGGGACGCACATGGAGCGGTGAGGGAGGAAGGGGACACCCGCCCAGCCAGCCAGATCAGCCGAATCAACCCTGGCGATCAGTGGGGTGACAGATGTCGCAGCCAGATCACCCTCATATCCAGTGAAGTTTATTAAGACTGAAAGTTCTTAGGGGTCCAAGAAGGAGCGGCAAAAGTCACATTAATAGTGTCTAAAACCTTAATGAACCTACATATTACATTCCTTCTGCTTTTGATGAAGCATTTAGGTCACTGTTAAATTTGCTAGAAGCACCAAAGGAATTTATCAATTATAACACAAAAACTAAGGTGGAAATTTTCTCTTTTTCTGTGGATTTTATGGTACCAATATCAGGTTTTCCTCCAGAGTTTATGTGTGTTTGAAAAGATTATAATTTTGTTTCCTTTCATCAGAATTTTAACCAAAATTGAACCTACCACTTAAAAAAATGCACTAAAGATTTTAAATATTTACTTATCAATCAGAATAAATGTATTCTGTCTATATCATTCTGGTTTATAAATCCATGTACGTTACTTGATTGTTGTCTCTTTATTAATCATAATTTTTTAAGATATAAGTTGGAAAAACCCAAATTAAGTCAACTTGGAAAAAAGGAAATTTCTTGGCAGAAAGCTAGAATGGTTTAGAGAATCAAGGGGTGATATCAAAAATTAACTGGGGGGATCAGCCCTCACGCACCACCATTCCCTCTCTTCCTTGGCGCCGCCTGTGGAGGTGACAGCCATCAGTTACTGGGCATCATGGCTGCCCTCAGACCTTTGGTGAAGCCCAAGATCATTAAAAATAGGACCAAGAAGTTCGTCTGGCACCAGTCAGACCGATATGTCAAAATTAAGCATAACTGGCAGAAGCCGAGAGGCACTGACAATAAGGTGCACAGAAAGTTCAAGGGCCAGATCTTGATGCCCGACATTGGTTATGGGAGCAACAAGAAGACAAAGCACGTGTTGCCTGGTGGCTTCAGAAAGTTCCTAGTCCACAACGTCAAGGAGCTTGAAGTGCTGCTGATGTGCAACAAAGCTTACTGTGCAGAGATAGATTACAACATCTCCTCCAAGAACTGCAACGCTATTGTGGAAAGAGCAGCTCAGCTGGCAATCAGAGTCACCAATCCCAACGCCAGGCTGCACAGCGAAGAAAATGAATAGACAGCTTGTTGTGCACATCATATTTGTGTTAATAAAACCATAAAACTATAAAAAAAATTAACTGAGGAGAAAGGACATCTAATTCTTCCCAAGTAATAAAAATGGATGCAATCCCCTACCTGAAAGTAAATAAACAACAAAATCATACCAGATTATATATATCAAAATCATATACCAAAATTATATATACCAAAAATCATACCAGATATACATAGAAAATAACAGTCTCCAAGGCAATGGATATCAGGCATGTGAGGATAACAATTTTTGAGACAGAAAACAGATGAGCTCAGCCCTCTGGTTGTCCCAAATAACCACCCTACCAGGGTTTCCAGGCTTCAGTGCAGACAGAGGAAATTAGGCAAAGAGGAAAATCACTGTGTTGAGGGAAATGAGAGTCTGGGAAAACCCAAACTATTCAGGTGTATAAGACCAGTACTGGAGAGGAGAAAGGTGCAAAGAGAGAGAACTCGAGACATTTGGAACATCTCTCTTCTGTATTCAGGAAGGTACTGATTGGTACATGTGTGTCAGAAAAGTTGGGGAAGAATCAACCAAGGTGGTTAAACCCAACAGTGCCTGTCACTCACACATGGCCAAGAATACTGCCTGTTCCCATCTGACTAAATGGATGCTGTGTATGTCAATCTAGTCGTTAAAATAAAACTTCTCATGGATCATGGGTATTAAATAGAGTAACTCAGAAGAGTCCTGCCTCAATAGTGAGGAATGTTTAAGCCTGGACTTAAATTTTTCTATAGTTTCACCTAACAACTCTCAAAAGCAAGACCCAAAAGAATCAACCCATGTCCAAATAACTTAGGAAAGTCCCAAACCAAACATAGAGAGAAATACAAAAATATCCACCCCCCAATAAGGCAAAAATCACAATGTCTGGCATCCAAACAAAGATCATAGGCTTAAAAAGAAGCAGGAAA
>PISX010009419.1:63264-75960 GCA_004024625.1 Mellivora capensis
CATCTGTACCCCAATGTTTATAGCAGCAATGGCCATGGTCGCCAAACTGTGGAAAGAACCAAGATGCCCTTCCACGGACGAATGGATAAGGAAGATGTGGTCCATATACACTATGGAGTATTATGCCTCCATCAGAAAGGATGAATACCCAACTTTTGTAGCAA
Organism: Mellivora capensis; assembly: GCA_004024625.1. NCBI lineage: Eukaryota > Metazoa > Chordata > Mammalia > Carnivora > Mustelidae > Mellivora > Mellivora capensis. Next base: position 63,429 of record PISX010009419.1, read on the forward strand.
CATGGACGGGACTGGAAGAGATTATGCTGAGTGAAGTAAGTCAAGCAGAGAGTCAATTATCATACGGTTTCACTTATTTGCGGAGCATAACAAATAACACAAAGGACATGGGGAGATGGAGAGGAGAAGGAAGTTGAGGGAAATTGGAGGGGGAGATGAACCATGAGAGACTATGGACTCTGAAAAACCACCTGAGGGTTTTGAAGGGGCAGGGGGGTGGGAGGTTGGGGGAGCCAGGTGGTGGGTATTATGGAGGGCACGCATTGCATGGAGCACTGGATGTGTTGTAAAACTATGAATTCTGCTGTTATGCTGAAAAGAAATGAAATAAGAAAAAAGAAGCAGGAAAATAGAACCCATAATGAAGGCAAAAATCAACCAATCAATCAAAGCTAAACTAGAACTGATACAGGTATTAGAATTAGCAGATAAGACTATTAAAGCATTCATTATAACTGTATTCCATCTGTTCAAAAGCTAAATAGAAATCTATAAATTATATAAAAAATGCAAATTACTATAATATCTGTGATGGAAAATACACTGGGTAGGATTGATGGCAAATTAGACAAAGTAGGAGAAAAGATTAGGGAAATTGAAAACACAGCAATATCAGTTACCCAAGATGAAACACAGAGGAAGAAAAAGGAGTAAAAAAAAATGTAAAGAGTATCAGTGAGCTGTAGGGCAACATTGAACAAACCAAATAAACATGTAACTAGATTCCTTGAAGGAGGAGGAGGGAGGGCAAGAGAAAAAAATAATTTTCAAATGTTTCAAATCCGATAAGAATTACAAATCCAGAAATCTAAGGGTTCAATAAACCCCACACACAAGAAATATGAAGAAGTTATTTCTACCTTTTGGCTATTGAGAACACTGCTGTTGTGAACATGTATATACATGTACTTAGTTGATACACTATTTTTACATGAACACATGTTCATTGGGTAGAAATAGCCCAAATGTCCAACAGTGGATGAATAGATAAACCAATCTTGTATGTACATACAGTAGAATATTATTCACCCATGAAAGGAATGAAATATGAATATCCAAATATTATGCTTAGTGGAAGAAGCCAGGCACAAGAGGACAAATATTGTATTATTTCACTGATACAAAGTATCTGGGATAGATAAACTCACAGAGATAGAAAGTAGATTAGGGATTGTCAGAGCTCAGGAGAGTGCAGAGAGTGCAGAGAGTGCGGAGTTACTGCTTAATACATAAGGGATTGTAATAAGAGTTACTGCTTAGTACATAAGGGATTGTACCTTGGAAAGATGGAAGTATTTTGGAACTCAATAGAGGTGGTGGTTATGCATTGTGAATGTACTAAATGCTACTGAATTGTCCACTTTAAAATGATTAATTTCATATGAATTTCACCTCAATACACTTTTTTTAAATAAGGTAAAATTAAATTTAAAAATGAAGATATTCAAAGCTGCAAAAATGTATCACTAGGAAGTCTTCACTACCAAAAATACTAAAGGAAGTCATTCAAGCAAAAAGAAAATTATAACAGATAGAAATATGGATCTACAAGAAGGAAGACCAAGCACCAAATGTGGTAAGTTTTACATTGGTTAATACATAAAATGGCTTTTATTATAAATGAGAAGAAGTACAGAGATAGAGCTTGGTATCAAGAAAAATGTCCACCAGGCACTCAAATCTACCCCAACGTGTGTCTCCATTTTGCTTCAGTCAATATGTTAGTTCTACCTTTTACCATTGATATAGTAATTCTCATGAGCAAATATCTATTGTGTTCTATGAGTGGCATACAATAAAAATTAGCTAACAATATCTCATTTATTGAATTGCTTTAGGAAATTAAGTATTCTACAAAATGTGTTTTCTAGATAACAAAAGTTTAGGCACTCATCATTTTTAAATTTTAATCATTATGCCTGAAAATCTCCTAGTTATCTACTTTTGCATTTTTTTATTATTGTTTCCAAATCAAAACAACATATGCAATAAAAGAAGTTCAAGATGATCTCGATGATCGGGATGAATACATTGCTGAAGAAACTAATGACTATTAAAGTTTAAAGAATAACTTGCCCCTACACTAAGTTGTCCCAAACTGAGTTGTTTTAGATTCTTGGATCTACCTTTGTTTTATCTTTTGCTCTGGCCATGATATTGGCTCCCATGCATTCCTATTTGCTCATCTCTATGAGCACACCTAAACCATATACTCTTCTCATCCAATCACATATTGGCTGCAGTGAAGACACATCTGCAGAAGATTACTTCTTTGGACTATGAATCATAGTAAAGCTTCAACCCTAGGTAAAAGAAAAGGTAAAAGTAGGCAACCTAGAAACTCTCCACCTATCTCAAGTTTCTTCTTATCAGAAGGAAATTAACCTATTTTGATTGATTCAGCGTCCAAGAATTGGCTTATTAGGACTTTATACAGTTGGTATTTGAGTTGAACATAGCTGTATTTTATCGTGAGAGTCACCTAATTCTTCCCTGAATTGATTTCTTCTTCTTTCTCATTCTCTAATGTGTCTTTCCCCCACATTACACATAATGCTATTCAGAGGATTATAATCACACAGTGTGAATATGTTACATGGTGTAGATATAGGGGTATCCATTCTGACTCATTTACCCATTCTTGTTTTGGGTAAAAACATATCAAATGAAAATCACAAATAGTTATTACCTACTACTCATGTAGAGAATGATAGCAGCAATGTCCCTCTATACTGCCTTGAAGGTAAAACATTATTATGTCTAGGAAATGAAATATTATTTATCTTCTTTGAAATATGTATTTTAATAAAATATTTTACTTACATGAATGAGACTCATGAAATGAACATAGTGTATCAGTCATGTTTCAGTCAAGAAAGCAGATTAATTAATAGTTTCTGAAATAAATAATTGATAATAAGAATTAGACCTTACATAATTATGGGAGAAGCTGGCACCTAATGTTTAGAATGGGGTTTGGAAAAGCAATAACTGTGAAGTCAGAGTTCATGGAGAAGTTCCCAGGTTTTCTCTGTGTATCTACTTCCTCTGTGGTAGTAATTGGTGGTAGGATGGGGACACAGTTGGTAAGCAGAACCCAAAGTCAGGCAGAAAAGATAGATGTAGAATGAATGAGGGCAACAGCAGACTGGAACCCACAGGGCTCCTCTGAATGTATCGACATCACATCTGAACATAAAAAGTTACTTCAATTTAGAAGGCATGTTCCTCTTTTGGCCATTGCTAACACAGGACCATAAAAGAAATGGGATTCTGAAACACAGTTCCAGCTTAACCAAATGGGCATAGCACTGACCAACACACATGACATATCGATAGGGCTGATACATGGTCTTGTTGCAAGAGAGAAGGTTTTCTTGGTTCCATAAGCCAAGATGATCATTTACAAATACTCTGGTGTTACAGCAAACAAATCTCAATACTTGATCTGATAGAAAATTTGGATTTTCACTATACCACCAAAACCAGAAACAAACAAAAAACAAAACTTAGCATGGAAATATTAGGTTCTACTCTTCTTCATGTCTCAGAGACCTGATTTAAATTGTCTATTACTTGTGAGACTAGAAAAATCTCAAATCACTATTCTAATTTTTGAGAATTCTTGTTCAAAATATTGTATTTTTGTAATTAACATGTCATAAGCTCCCAGAAATGGAGACAAGGAAGGCCTCCCTTCATCACATTCTTCTAGCTCATGGAAGACCCAGTCATGTCCAAAATTATACATCACGAAATATACCAGTCACCATGTACCAAGTGCCTCCATTAAGCGGTTTATTTTTCTAATAAGTTATACTTGTATGCTCCTGAATGTGTTCTTTTGCTGTTTATGATAAAGCCAAGATGGCTGGGATCTACTTTTCCAAAGGGAGCCACTGTAAACAATAATGAAAACACTTGAAACATCTGTAGTTCAGGGAACTGAACTATATGGACAACACAGAGACAAGATCAGAAAAAGACATTGATCCTGACTCCTGTTGAGTTCACACTTGAAATTAAATCCAATGTCAATGATTTAGAAAAAGGTAATATACTCATAGCAGGGAATCTTGATGAAGCTGGACCTGAGATTCAAATATGTATTATTTGGCAATCCCTCTCTTCCCACCTCTACTTCCCACCCTTCTAAAGAATTCCTTTTGTGCTCTGGCCTCTAAATCTCTTTACCCAGAGTTTTTGAGGCACTGCATTCCTAATCTACATGATGTTTAGAAGTCCCTTGGGGAAGAATTATACCAGCTTACTGTACTTATCATTGAGACAGATGCAGACATGCCTGATACAGTGAGTGATTGGGGAGTGGGGAATCTGGAAGCTTAGAAGTCAAATATTAAAGAGATACAATATCCATTCCTAAATTAGTAAGGAATCCTCTTAACAATGGTGGGCTGATGCAGTAAGGAGCCTAAATGTCAGAGAGAGCCAGATTCCAGGTGCACATTACAGTTGTATGGACTATCTGTTGACCTAACATCATCCTTCCTGGTCTCTATGTATCCAAGAAAGGACAGGTCTGGGGGAAAGTGTCAAAACTTCGGTAAGGATCTAAGCAAGTGTGTTATAAAAACTCCTAGAAAATATTTTGGCAAAGAAAAAGAAAGGCTTCTGAGTACTAGCCAGAAAGAGAGAAAATTGAACAAGAGCAAGGAGGTACTGGCAATGGAAAGAGTCCCGGAATAGTATGAATCAACCCCTAAGGAGAGAACCTGATACCAACACAGTTGATCAATAGTAAAAGCAACAGGATGCATTAGGGAAATGTTAAGAGTAACAGACAAGGAAATGGACATAACAAAGTCTCACTCACAGCTATACTTCTATTAGACACAGCCAGCCCATCGTGGCCATGAATAGTTAGAGAAATGACAGAGAATGGAAAGAATGATGTTGTCTCTTGGCAAAGGAAGGAATTATTAATCCTGCAAACTGAGACAAAATGCAAAATGCAAAAAAATATATATATCTTACCATTGGTATCAGACATATAAATAGGCAGAAGTGATCATTTTAGTACTCGTTTTAATAAGACTGCAAGACAGTCTCATAAGGTGATGAGGTCTTGAATGTAATGGTTTCATTTGTGAGGGAATAGAGGTATCTAGATTTATGACGTGAGTCCTGGCACACTACACATTTCTATTACTAAACCTTTAGTAAGTAACTCTAGAACTTGAGCAATTTGATCTTGGAACAGTAGCAGACACACAAAGACAAAACCTTTTCAGTCAACAAGTACATGCTCAACCGTCCCCTAATCTTTGGAGAAATGCAAATAAAAACCACAATGAGCCATCACCTCACACCTAATAGAATGGCTGATATCAAAAAGACAAGCGAGAACAAATGCTGGCAAGGATGTGGAGAAAATGAAATCCTGCTACACTATACGTGAGAATGTAAATTGGCACAACTACTGTGAAGAACAAGGAGGTTCTTCAAGAAATTAAAAAAGCATACTACCTTATGACCCAGCAATCCTATTTCTGAGTGTATTTCTGAAAAACAGAAATCACTATTGAAGAGACAGCTGCACCCTCATGTTTATTGCAGCATTGTTCACAATAGCCAAGACATGGAAACAATGTAGGTGTCCATTGACCAATGAATAAGTAAAGAAAATGTGATACACCCACACACACACACACACACAATGGAATACTATCCATTATTAAAAGAGCAATCCTTTCATTTACAACAATATAGATGGACCTTAAAGGCATTATGCTAAGTGAAATAAATCAGACAGTGAAATAAATCTATGGAAAAAAACAAAATTTGCCCCATCAACAGATGTGTATTCAGAGAAGGGATTGTCAGTGCTAGATGTAAGCAAGGAACTCAAGTGATATAGAAATTGATGCCCTCTTCAAAGCCCAGTGGCTTAGATCCTTCATCCATTTGAGTTTATGTTTGTGTATGGTGTAAGAAAGTTGGTATTCTTCTGCATGTTACTGTCCAGTTTTCCTAACACCATTTGTTGAAGAGACTATCTCCCATTGCATATTCTTCCTTCCTTTGTCGAAGTTTTATTGACCATAAAATCATGAATTTGTTTCTGGACTTTCTATCCTGTTCCATTGATCTATGTCTATTTCTGCTCCAGTAGCACACTGTTTTGATTATTATAGCTTCATAGTGTAACTTGAAACTGGGAATTGTAATACCTCCAGCTCAGAAAGTAGTATTTAATTCCTCTACCCTGAGCACAGAATTTTCAAACCAGCTTCAAAAAAATAGAGGTTAAGTATGTCAGATGTAACAAAAGATTTAGTATGAAGGTATCTTTCCTGCCCTAAAGTGAGGGTGCTACTGGGCTCTCTAGGAGCCTGTATTCTCAACCAGGAAATTCACACATGAGCTTCCGCATTGGAAAGACTATTCAACTTCTGATGGCAACACTGTGACCCTAAGAATAGAGAAATAATAGAATGCTGTGTCAGTCCCATAGGAGACCTTGCACTAAAGCATGCCAATAAGATGCTTAAAGACATATATATGTGTATATATATGTACATATATATACACATATTTAAGGAGGCTCTGTCTCCCCAGGGCTCATAGATGACTTGTAAAAACAGTTCCACAGGGTTTGCATTAACCATTAACCATTTATGTAATATATATGTACACATATATGTGTACATATGTACATATATGCACACATATATGTGTACATATATATTACATAAATGGTTAATGGTTAATGCAAACCCTGTGGAACTGTTTTTACAAGTCATCTATGAGCCCTGGGGAGACAGAGCCTCCTTAAATGTGGTTAGAAAAACACATCTGTACCCCAATGTTTATAGCAGCAATGGCCATGGTCGCCAAACTGTGGAAAGAACCAAGATGCCCTTCCACGGACAGATGGATAAGGAAGATGTGGTCCATATACACTATGGAGTATTATGCCTCCATCAGAAAGGATGAATATCCAACTTTTGTAGCAACATGGACGGGACTGGGAGAGATTATGCTGAGTCAAATAAGTCAAGCAGAGAGAGTTAATTATCACATGGTTTCACTTATTTGTGGAGCATAACAAATAACATGGAGGACATGGGGAGATGGAGAGGAGAAGGGAGTTGAGGGAAATTGGAGGGGGAGATGAACCACGAGAGACTATGGACTCTGAAAAACAACCTGAGGGGTTTTGAAGGGGCAGGGGGTGGGAGGTTAGAGGAGCCTGGTGGTGGGTTTTAGGGAGGGCACGTATTGCATGGAGCACTGGGTGTGGTGCAAAGACAATGAATACTGTTATGCTGAAAAGAAATACAAATGAATTAACTAATTTAAAAAATTAAAAGAAAAAAGAAAAACACATAGGAAGATTAACACCTACCTTTAGTAAACTTGTTTTCAGAAGCATGTAGCACTCTGGAAATACTATGGGTACTGATCCTTGTGGTGAATATGACAGTAGAACCCCATATGATAGGAAAGAGCAATGCAGGGGGGGGAGGGAGGCGCTCTACATCAACTCTGAAACCTGCCACTCAGCCAACAGAAAATAATATAATACTTGCATGTCCCTGACCTGGAACTTCAGTAAAGACCAAGATAGGATGTTTCCCAAAAAAGTGGCTGTGGACCAGCTCTTCTAATCCTGATTTGGGATCCCAAGCTGAGGACACAGACACTAACCTACTCATATGAATAAATTGCAGCCCACTTAGGATTGTTTTTAAGCAAAAGGCATCTGTGAGCCCTTGAGTAGCATGAATCCCAAAAGACTTATTCCAGAATCAGAAGGAACTCTATGATAACAATCTTGAACAGAGGTGATTTCCTAAGACTTGTCACAGAAAACAAAACAACAACAAAAACAAAACAAAACAAACAACAACAACAACAACAAAACACACTCAGCTCCAGAAAGCCTTAGAGAAAAGTATCACAGCCAAAAAATAAGTCAAGCTAGATTCCATCCTTAATGAAGGACTTCCATTTATTTTTAGATAGAAAAAAGCAAGGATGGTTGATAGAGTCCCAATGAGAGAACTAATGCAAGAGGAGCCACCTTTGAGAACAAGAAGGAAAACAAAACAGTGGCAAAAGAACGCTAGAGGTTGGTGCAACATATGTCTCTAAAGGTAGGCAACTCTGGAGGCTGAATTGCTGTCACAAAAGTAAACGCATGTAGACCATCCTAAAACTAGGCTCTTTATATTAATTCTGGTATACTTGATTGATACTCTTTGACCTGTGGAAATAAAGTCCCCAGCTCTGGAAGAGTAGCAGTGTTCCAACTAAAAGACTTTATTCTCCTTCCATTATGACTGCTTAGAATGGTACAGAACTTTGAAAGGGAATATAAAGTTTCCATGTGATTTGAATAGAAGAAAGCATATTGGCTAGGCTAGAACTAACACTTAGAGAGGTTGGCATATGGAACAGGCGACACTCACCACCCACAGAATCATATGTATGTGTGTATATGTAAGTTCACACATAAGTGAGCCAAGCACACTTAAATGTTACAGGAAAGCTCACAGAAAAATTGAAACACACAAAGACACTTAAATGTTAGAAAAAGTTCAAAGAGCTTGTAAGTGTCCCAGAATACTTACATAAATTATTGCAATGTCCAACAGTTCTCTGATTTACATCTGAGCCAAGAATCCATTTTTAGAAATTACTGCATTCATTCATTCCATAATTCAGTAAAGTCCCTGTTATGAACCATTTTTTACCCCAACTCATATGTTGAAGCCCTAACCCCCAATATGAATATATTTGGAGAGAGGACTTTTAGGAAATCATTAAAATTGAATGAGGTGATAAAAAAGGATTCCTAATCTGATAGTATTGGTGATTTTATAAGAATGTGAGGGGGGGAATCCTCTCTCTCTCTCCATGTGCATGCACTGAGGAAAGGCCATATGAGCACACAGCAAGAGGCAGCAATCTGCAAGCCAGGGAGAAAGTCCTCACCAAAACCCAACTGTGTTGGCACTCTGATCTTGGACTTCCAGCCTCCAGAAGTCTGTAATGATCAATTTATGTTGTTTAAGCCGCCTAGTCTATGGCATTTTGTTTGGCAGCCTAAACAGACTAAAACAGTGCCTGTGTTCAACAAGCTTACATTTCAGAAATAAAAAGTAAGAAATCCTTCAGCAAATCATGAAATCCATGTATCATGTCATATGGCCTTGAGTTTTGCAAAGAAAAATGAAGCAGGAAAAAAAGGATGAAAAATAATAAAGAATAGTATCTTGTAAAATACCCACAAATGTCATTTTTAATAAGGTGAAAACTAAGTGGAGAGTGAGAGAAATTAAATGGAAAAAAGCATGGAAAAAGTCCAGTCAATATCTGGGGAAGAACATTCCAGAGCCTCTGAAGGGGAAGTGTGATGCAGTTTTAAGGATAGCAAGGAGGCTATTGTGGCTCAGTGTGGGTGACAAGAGGAATGATAGGAGATATATTCAGTGAAGCAGCTGGGGTCAAGATCACTGAGAGCCTGGAAAGCCATGGTAAGTACTTTTAATTTCATTTGGGTGAGATGGGAAGTTTTGGGAGGAATCACTTGACCTGACAAAATTTAAATCACTGTGTGGTTTCTGCAGGGAACACTGACAGTAGAGAGGCAAGGATGCAAGTAGAGACAGCAGTTAGGCTATTATATTTGTCCAGGTGAAGGAAGTTGCTGGCTGGGATCATTGTGATGATATGGAATGGGCGTCCTGAGAAGCACTTGGATTCTGAGAATATTTCAAAGGAAGAGTCAGGAGGGTTTGCTGAAAGATTAAATATGAGGGTGTAACTGAGACCCAGAAATAAATACACTTATCTGATTAACTGAGAGAGGAGAGGAGGTCATGGAATAAAATGGGGTCAGAGTGACTTCCAAAGAAACATTTAAGAGAGTAAAGAGACTATTATAGTAGACCATTTTCTGAAAGAATTTCTGGCATTTGAACTAAATCATTCTTCTTGTACAGTGAGAAGCTTTGTTTGGCCATTTCATCCCATCCTCTACTAAAGTAATAACGGGACAATTGGATATTGGGAGACATGAAAGAGCAAGAAGATTAAGATAGAAGTACCAGGGAGAACAGATACCCCCTGATCCAAGAATTATTTGGTAACACCTCTATGTGAATATCAGAGTGGATGGTTTGCATTATCAATAATTCCAGAGAGTCAGAAGGTAGTTAAGAGAAGTATATGGGAATGGGAAGTGGGCTGTAGATAATATCAAAATTGGGAGTCAAGGTGAGACAATAAGTGTCATGGACAGAACATGTGACAGGGGAAAACTGTCTAGTAGTAACTAATAGAGCAGATATTCCAAGAATGACAGAAAATAGGTTAAATAGGGTTGGTGAGACACTAGAGGTACTGTACTACTGAGCTTCAAGTTAACTCTGATTAGATCAAAGAGCCCTTACATCTCTACCCCTATTCTTAAAGATGTGTGGGGAAAACAAGTAATTGGTGAGAGCTAAGTAACTGACAATTGGATAATAAGTATCTCAAAATCATTCAGCAGACAGCACACTGGAAAGAATTTTACATGAGGGACCCCTGGATGGCTCAGTTGGCAAAAGGCTGCCTTCAGCTCAGGTCATGATCCCAGGACCCAGGGGTCGAGTCCTACATCTGGCTCCTTGCTCAGCAAGAAGCCTGCTTCTCCCTCTGCCTGCCATTCCCCTTGCTTGTGCTCTCTCTCTCTCTCTCTCTCATTCTGACAAATAGAATCTTAAAAAAATAATTTTACATGAAACTCATAAATTGGTGGAACTTAAGGGTTTTGAGAAAAATCTCTGCATGACTTCAAGGATTTTTGAAATATTTATGAAGTGGTCCTAGAAGACATTAAACTTCCCTCTCATCAAGCTGATGGAGAGATCATAGTTTATGGTATATATTTTAATTTCATTTGGAGAGAGAAATAAAAATATATTCCTTAAGCAGATAATGGATAAAAAGATATTCCTTAAGCAGATGGAGGATAAGTAGGAAGGATTGATCAATACTAAGAAGACTGACAGATCAACATATTGATAATAATATGTTTGATAATGATACTTATAGCTACCTCTATATAAATATATAAATAATATAAAAGCATAACCTAATAGGTATAAACGTCCATGATTTAGGAATGATATGTGTACATGAATGTGTGTTTATGTGGACACATGTTTTGTTGCTTTCTGAGTTGTTTTATATAATTTATGAAAACACACTACAGAAAATCCCAAACTACCAAGAACCCTGGATGTCCCAAGCAATCTTGAGAAAGAAGAATAAAGCTGAAGGTGGGGCACATGGGTGATTCTGACTCAGTTAAGTGTCTGACATTGGCTCAGGTCATGATCTCAGGGGCTTGGGATCCAGCCCCACATCAGGCTCTCTGATCAGCAGGTAGTCTGCTTCTCTCCCTCTCTCTCTCTGACTCTCTCTAGCTCTCACTCTCTCTTGAGTAAATAAATAAAACATTTTTTAAAAAATAAAGCAGAAGACATCATATTCCCTGATTCCAAACTATATTATAAAATTTTAGTGATCAGAGCAGTAAGGGATTAGTATAAAAGCCGACATATAAATCAATGAACAATATAGATCCCAGAAATAAACCCACACATATCTGGTCAATTAACTTATGACAAAGGGACCAAGAATATACTATGAGGAAAGGATAGTCACTTCAATAAACAGTATTGGAAAAACAACGGCAACATGCAAAAGAATGAGCCTAAACCCCTTTATTTATACCATATCCAAAAATCAACTCAAAGTGGATTAAAGATGTGAACATAGACCTGAAACCATAAATTTCCTAGGAGAAAATATGAGGGTAAGATCTTTGACATCAGTATAGACAATGACTTTTTGGATTTAACACCAAAAGCAAAGGCAACAAAAGCAAAAATAAACAACTGGGACAACCTCAAACTAACAAGCTTCTTCTATACAATAAAGTTAAACCTCAACAAAATGAAGTCAGTCTACTGAATGGGATAAAATATTTGCAAATCATATATTTGATCAAGAGTTAATAACCAAAATATATAAAGAACTCATAGAAGTCAATAGCAAAAAAAACAACAATCTGATTAAATGGAGCAGAGAAACCAAATAGACATTTCTCCAAAAGACCTATAAATGGACAACAGGTACATGAAAAGATGCTCAACATCACTAGTCATCAGAGAAACTTCCAAATTGGCAAAGAAGAAGTCAAACTCTCTCTCTTCGCAGATGACATGATACTCTATATGGAAAACCCAAAAGACTCCACCCCCAAACTACTAGAACTCATACAGCAATTCAGTAACGTGGCAGGGTATAAAGTCTATGTACAGAAATCAGTGGCTTTCTTATACACTAACAATGAAAATACAGAAAGGGAAATTAGAGAATCGATTCCATTTACTATAGCACCAAGAACCATAAGATACCTGGGAATAAACCTAACCAAAGAGGTAAAGGATCTGTACTCGAGGAACTACAGAACACTCATGAAAGAAATCAAAGAAGACGTAAAAAGATGGAA